>CM060953.1:69742315-69754815 GCA_030765055.1 Mantis religiosa | reverse complement strand
AGATGCAATATTTCAAATTAAGAACCTTAAAAGCCTTACCACCAGAGGCATATTTTTAATAAACTCAATTAAATGTTTTTAATCGTTTTCTGTAAATATAAATAAAATTATTACAAATTAATTTTCGCTATAGTTACATTTGTTGAATAAATGTGCGACATAAATTTCAGATGAATTGGTAGATATTTGTGGAAATTATACATTTGAATACCGTATGATCTTAAATGAAATTTGCCGTTCCATCAGAAGGAATATTTCTAATAAATTCGCAGTTATTCAGAGACATTCTTTCTAATTTCCGAGTGCTATATATGTCCCGATTGGTTATTATTTAGCAGCAAAGGAAGAGATAAATTCTTTTATTTTAACAATTTTTATTATTTAGCATGAAATAGTTCTTAGATCCCAGTCATCTGGGTGGACTGTGGAGAAAAGATGGGCGACTGTAGACCATGCAGAAGCATCAGAGAATTATGGTTGTGCTAAGGGGTTAAAAACATTGTTAATAGTAGCAGTACCATCTCTTCATCAAAATAATTTATTGCAGATATAAAAAACTCGAAACCTGTTTGCTAACAGTGTTTTCTCTTGTATCCCGCAGGTAAAGGAGTCGAGTGTATTTGTTTGCACTACTTATCTTGATTCTAAAAAGGGTATCAAGTTTTATGACGACAAATCATGACACAGAAGAATTGTCACAACTTTAAGTGTTGTAGACTGTGTCTGTACATGTTGTTGCATTTCATTTCAAATAAAAAGGTAAGAGAAAGAGCAGTTCGCAGTACAAGCTTTTGTAGCAGACCGGTGCATGCAATAACACTTAATTTACAGAAACGAGGCTCCTTTATTGTCGCATTCTCTTTTGTTCCAAATTACTGTAATTTTTTTCTGCAAACATCGAGAGCATTTGTAATCCCAGCAATTTGACATTCCGAAATATCCTGTTTATAAGGAATTATAGGCAGATAGAAGCTGGTATCAAAATTCAGCAGAGGATTTCGGAACTCTTTCAGCTTTGAGGTATAGTAGACGGGGAAAAATCTTTGAATTGGGATAAGGTAACAATTTTCACTCGAATGTTTTAATTCAAAGTAATTGTATATAGGTTACAGGGGTAAACTAATAGGTATAACCCGTATTGAAATTAGACTTACATCGCAACTAAGAACACCGTGATACATACACTCCTGTCTACATATTGTCACCGATCGTCGGAGTAGCGACAAGGCATTTGGTAGGAGACAAGGAGACAGATAGTACCCAAGCCACGTCCACACGTGGATGGACGCTTGCCGTGGGAGAGACGGGGATGGGGAGAGAAGGCAACAGAATGAGACCTGGTTAATTCTTTCCTTTCTCTCGCCACCGTGAAAGATCGTGAGGTTTCGGCAACTTTCGAGAAACAATGGTTCGGTTATAAAAACGTCGCGGCTAGTCAGACAGCTCAGTTCCTTTCTACTCTCTCGAGAGTTTTCCAGAGGATAATCCTCACCCGCTTGTCCCCAGTTCTGGGTGACATTCAAGCCATACCTGCCCATCAATTTGGATTTCGTCATGGGCACTCGACAGTCCAACAGCTGCTGCGAGTCGTGAAGACGGCTGCTCTGGGTTTCCCGGAACAGACGTTCATGGCGGCGGTGTCTTTGGATGTCGAGAACGCCTTCTCCACCACCTGGTACACCGGACTCCTTCATATGCTTATTCACCTGAGCCTACCAACTCAACTAATCAATATATTACACAGTTTCCTCAAGCACCGCACTTTCAAAGTCAAAGTCGCGAGGAAAACATCTTCTCTTAGACCTGTGAGAGGTGGAGTCTCCAAAGGCTCTGTACTATCTCCCACACTGTTCAGTGTATACATGGCAGACTTTCCAACCGAGCCGCGCGTCGAAATGTACAATATGCTGACGACGTGCTGCTATTCTGCAAAGAAAGGCACATCCTCAGAGCCTTCAACCCAATAGAAAGACACCTCCGTCTCACACAAGAGTGGTGCCGGCGCTGGCGGATGTCCGTTATTCCGGACAAAAGCCACGCCATACTATTCAATAAGCGCCACACCCCTGCAGACTATCCAAATTTCAATTTCAGAGGTCGAAGGACAGAATGGGTACCCTCTATCAAATACCTGGGAGCTGAGTGAGACAGAGGTTTGACTTTTCGCCAACATATCAGGGAACTCTCGGCAAGGGCTCAGGGAGCTATTGCTTCCTTGTACCCTATGCTGGGTTCTCGATCAATGCCAGCCCCCGTGAAGCTATATCTCTTTCGAGCACCCATAGTCCCGTTGATGCTTTGTGCCTGCGAGGCCTGGGGCATGGCCGCAGATTCCTGGCTGGCATATCTTCAACGCGCTCAGAACAGAGGACTTAGGTCCATCTATTCAGTAGACCGATTTTTCCCAGTAAGGTTCCTTCATGAAGCCTCATCGCTTCCATACGTGGAGGATGAAATTAGGCGCCGGGCTACAACATTATACGGCAGTTTACCATCACATAGAAGAGTCCTGGTTAGGTCTCTTGGTGATTATAATCCAACTAGACGTCGTCTTCGACTTTTCCGGGCTCCCCGCATAGCTTGCGGGCATCCGAGATAACCACGGAGCAAATCCACCAGCAGCAAAAGCAGAGCTCCCATAATTTAACCAAGAGTTGTTTGGCTTCAAAGTTATCCGAAAACAAATCAAATGTAATCTACTTCATTGCCAGGGTGCACCAGGCATAGCATCCTGTCTTCCTTAGAGGAGTAATATACTATCCCAAATCTTACCACCATTCTAATACAAATAACCCATCCTTAGCTATCCTAAGAAAAGAAAATCCTTCCTGCGGTAAAACCCAATCTTGGGTGGGCACACAGCAATAATCTTCGGGCTTATTACAGCCTGCCAGTACCAGACGAGACGAGAGAGATAGCTCAGTAGTGCAGTGGAGCTGTCAGGAGTGAACGGAGTTGTTAGTCACTTGTTTATGAACTTGTGAATCGTGTGTGTGTAGCCGTGAAGACATTTGAAAGTGAATTCTTTTGTGGACGTGTGGCAGACGACCTTGAACGTTGAGTTTATGTATGTTACGCCATCCAATTGCTGCAAAGGGCTGTACAAAGCGTCTTTCTACCAAATAAAGAGTATTTTGAATTTCTGCAAAATATATTTTTAATTTTACGAACCCAGAAAGTCACAATATGCTTCATTGGCTCGAAAAGAGCTCGTTTCTACCCTCTTCCATCCAAACGGAGTAGACTCACAGCTAACTTTAGCCAATAATACATATTAGAATGATCCCCGGTGGAGTAAATCACACGCTTCCTGTGAAAAGATTATTATCAATTTTAGTCTTAATTTTAAATGGCCCATAACGCTACAATTCTGTGGAGTGTATAAAAATATCATGTGTATGAAATTATTGTTAAGAATAAAGAGGAATTGTTCAAATTTCTTGTTTAGTTTGGTATTAAAGTCTTCGGATATATAAAAAGAAGCTTGTTGCAACATTTTTGTACAGTAAAACCTCGTTAAGCCAGACCACTTCGAAACGACACGGAACAAATATATAGACGCAGTTGCTCAGATTCTATGTGACATATATAGATAGCTTTTACCGTCAATAGAGCCGCATAAGAACGCTCAAGAGTGAGTGTGGATTAGGCAGTTTCAGGAACAACGCTGCGTCGAAGTTCACAGGTAGGTGACACAGCGTGCCACTTGCTGTAGCTGGTTGTAAACATACGAATACTCCACGGTACCTTGCTGTTATTAAGACTTTCTTTGGCTTATGAAACTGCAATAAAGAAGCCATTCTTTAGTTATTTGTTTATGGGTGTTTAGCGTGTTTCATTCCCTTAGAACAGTCGATGACAGCAAATAAGCTGTTGGACTTATGCAACTTAAACATTTTTGAGGGAAGTTAAGTTAGTGAGATTGAGGATGGAAGCATTAAATGATAGAACAGAGAACAATATCAAAGAATTGGCCGGCACCGTAGTTCAGTCGATAGAGCATCTGCCTGCCGTGCCAGCGGTCCCGGGTTCGATTTCCGGCGTGGGAGTGGGGATTTTTCTCTGACCAAGATAATTCCTCATCTTTCTCAGTGTCTGAAAATGCGAATGTGTGCGTGGTCTAATGATTAAAACCTAACAAATACGATATGTGCCAAAGGAGAACGGTTGGTGATATGACACTTCAAGTGAAAAAAAATCAAAGAATTGTAGATAAAGTTAAGCATAACTTATGCAATGAGACAAGCATTTTGCTTCACTGTGTTTAATAATACTAAATAAAGTATTTGTACCTGAAAAGGAAGCTGTTGATTTTCAATATCTGGTTGAAAACACTGTACAATTAAGATCATAGGAAAATGAGCAACCTTGGAACTGTCCGAGTTATTATCAACTTTTTCACAAATAACGCCTTTTTCCCCATTACCTGAAAGAAGGTCACTGATAAAGAGCAATGAGTAATGTTTTTGTTTTCATGGCTGGTGCGTCCCAATAAACACTTTTGAAATTCGCACACCAGTGGTTTCTGCGTTGCCTAATCACAAAATAATTTAATATTTAATGCTGTATAAAATTATATATGAGATAATTTTGAAGCTGCGACACCGGAATTTGGAATAGTTAAGTTATGCTATGTGTCTTTTCGAAACAACCTGTGTATATATAGACTTGCTCTGCAGATGATAAATTTCTATCCCGAATAGGTACATTACTGGAATTCTCTTGCCAGTGGGCGAACTCATGACACTCCCCCACTTGCTTGGGACCAGTTTGGAAGAGAGACTTTGATAAAATCATGAAAACAGTTGTGGCCTGTGTGTGACTTGCCAGAAAACAAGATTAAAGAAGAAAAGGTTGGGGTGAAAGAAGATTTTTAATACATTTTTAGAAATATCGATGGCTGCTTCGATGTTGACGAAGACATTGCCAATTGGTTGCAAATTGGTAATGACTGAGGTTATACACTGATTGCAGAAGAAGGCATTATTATATAATTTACATAATGCAGTGTTACTGAACACGTAAATGAAGAGTGTTCAGATTCAGACAATGGTGATGAACCAACTGCAGTTATGACCCACGCACAAGCAGTAGCAAGGATAGAGAAATTGATGTTTTATTTCAGCGTCAATCCAAAACTTCGCCAAATGAACTTCTAATGTTAAAGCGGATGCGAGATCACGCTGCTCATAAACGATACACTAAACTGAGACAGCAGAACCTCACTGCCTTTTTTACTACTAACTAGTTCGTAGCTATATTATGTAGAATGCAAATTCATAGGTTATTACAGTACATGCAGTGTATGTGTTTTTATGTGAAAATGTACTGATAGTAATTCCTAAACTCAATTACATTATTTCGGTAATGTACATGTTTTTTTATCGTTTCTCCACCATTTTATGGATAACCCGAATTTTCGTTAACTCTCTTCGGCCCTGGTCCCAATTGATTCGGGTAAACGAGATTCTACTCCACTTGCATGTTGGGGACGAAAGTTTGGATTCATTAAAAATCGATCAATTGTAAGTTTGTTATAACTTCAGAAGGTATTATCTAACTTTTCCACTTTATGTTGTGGTAAGCATAGTGTTATGTATATTTTATCTTTACGAGTAATTAGAAATTTTCTCTCAAGGGAAGCAGGTCAACTTACCTCTCGACTTACTTCCTACTTACCTCCCTGCTATGAAGGACCGAATTTGTGTTGGAGCTGAAATAATTTACACTATTTCTATGCAATTCAGAATATACTCATATTTATTTATCGTTACCCAAAGAAAAATATCCAACAATAGATCAAAGTTAAATACGAATGAAACAAATGTAACTTGGAAAACAATAGAAAACATATGGGAAAGATTTCTTCCTGAATTGTATAAATAGCTATTTGAAATACAGTATTGATAGAAACACAGTATAATTATTAAATTCCATGTTCATTTACATTTTATATCATATAAATTATTTAAAAGTTATTGTAATATTGCAATTATTGCAGGAGGTCATATTTAACACACCTTTTTGTCCAATTTTAGGAATTAAGTGTATATCTTTCTTTACTTCAACACTTTCTTGAATTTAAACCATGTTCATATTGGAAACTACCACCTCATTAGTACTAGAACTGTCAGTACTAGAAGTACTACTGTCAATCATAATTAACACAAAAAGTCAGTATGTCGCCACACCTTCGTATAAAAATCAGCAACTACTCTCCCTAGCAACAAACAATACAATGACAAACAAGAGAATGTCAATGGATAATTCAACTCATTGAGTAATATGAACGAATAGGTATAACACAAAATTGAAATTATGTACTACAAATAACTAATAATGATAAGAATGAGTGGAAAAAGTCTGATATGCTATAAGGGAGGTAGGTAGAATGAACCATCCTCGTACTCAAAACTGCTAGCCCTCATTTCGTTCAGGCGCAAACGAGTCCTCTGATGGCAAATTATACACACCTCCCTTATAGCATAAATATTAAATCCTCTAGATAGAATATGTAACGTTCTTCTGTTGGTTATCTTCTTTGTAGTGGTAAAGGTTTGCATACTGAACAACTTGTAGCAAACTGTTTAACAATTCCTGTGCGAATTAAGAATTTATATTTTTATTTGATTTACGCCGGAGTACCTAGAATACCTTCCAGACTTGGAACGATTGGGTATGACCCAGAACGTATCTCAGGAGTGCAACATAGAGGAATGATGAAGGGAGTGTGAACCAGATAACTAGAGTATGAAAATATAAGCATTACCCTTCCTAACCGGCTGACGTTAGTGATATGCTAAGCTACGCTTGTCTCGCATTCCGGAACTATGCCTTTAATTTCCTGCGCCATACCTTAAACGGGGTAGGGTGTACAAATTCCTGCTGCTTAGAATTTTACTTGCCACATTTTGTGCTTTTGAAAAAGGTTAATTTAATCACATCTAATTGAAAGCATAAGCATGTAAAGCTTTGATTAGCTTTTAAATAAAATGTGGACAAATTTTAGCTTTCATGCTCACTAGATGGTAATATGTGAGTCCAACAGAAGCTTAAAATATTTAAATAGAACTTAGGTTCTAATAAACCGAGTGGGATGCTCAGGCGATTTCTTTCATAGCCCACATTCGGGAGGTCCTGGTTCGATTACCATGGCCAGACTATCTGACCCATGGGATTTCCGGGGTTTTCCGGGGTCGCCATGTGAATGCTGGTTAGACTAATACATCCCCCGAATTTCGTGTCCCTCTATTTTCATCTCCATTATCTTTTCATATCATCTGTCATCTAGTAGTCTCTTTCAGGGTAGAAGTGTCGGCGGGTGTCTCTGCATGGCAGCATGATATACTCCTGGTAAACGCTATCTTCCTCCAGTTGACAGTGTCAGGTTTACGAGCCAGCCTAATGGACCGTTTGAGAAACACGATGCGTGGGATACCAGTTGTACAGACTGCCCGGGAGTTTAAACTGCTAAGTGGTAGAGATCTTGGCCTCTCCACTCCCGTGACCCCTTGGTTGCGGCCGTCCTCTGTCTTCTTCCACCTCATCCTTTCTCCCGGAGATGCCCTATTTGGGGCATAGGTACCAAAGATTAGTCCGGTCGACATGCGCAGTTCCCTCCGTAGAATTCTATCCCATCCCATTCTTTCCTAGGACTTAATGAAGTGGAATCAATAAAATGTTAATCTTATAGGTTGCATTAATTTATTTTTACTTTTTCTGCCACCTAGGTATTAGGTAAGGAATAGCACTGTATACCACCCCAAAACACGGTATTATATGTACTGGGAATACTTGTTCAAGTACGCGGGTGTATATAAACACTATAACTCATTTTTTTCCAAAAATGATAAACGACTGATTAAAAGACCACATCTTTGACGTATTTAACAGAGGTAGCGAATATGTAAGTGTGAGTAACTCTATTCTACACGTTTTGTTTTCCGCGAGAGGAACAGAAAAAGGAAACATTCAAGAACATCCGCTAGCTGAAGTAAGGTAGCCGGAAGTTCGATCTTCTTTGTTGTACGCATTGGTGTTCTAGACCGTTCGATTTCCGCAGTTCTAGAAGATTCGAGTTCAACAATGTTCCATTACTTTCATTCAAGAAATTAGGGTTTCCTTAGACATCTCTTTCGTGACTCGCTGATATAAAAGGGGCTGCAAAAGCACCTAGAAGAGTTACTAGCTGTGAAAATTGGAGTTCTGAGTCAGTTGACCGCAGCAGTTGTGTGTATTGTCTGCGAGCAATGAACCTCGAATGGTATAGAAAAGTAGTAAGTGCTCTGCTTTGGGAAGGAATATAATTTTGTATGTACCTATACCTAGTAAACCATATGAACAAACATGCACTTCACAAATACACAATTTATATCACATAATCTTTCCTGTGTCAGCAGTCATTTTCAAGATATCGGTTGTTATTGGTTTGGATATCCAATGCTCAACCAGTTTTGTTAAACTACGGTTGATTTATAGTTGTTTCTCGAAACGTCATGCAACGAAAATTCCTAGGACAGCTTAGCCACCCGGTTTTAAAACATCCGACAATATTTAGTTTTGTCTATGTCCCTTGTACCTTCAATGAAATCCGTGTTTACAAAAGGCTAACCTTCATTATTGTGAAACAGAACGATATGTGATAGTTGAAGATTTTAATGTCGTACCGGTAGGTTGCCTAACTCAGTGATACCTCACGTATGGAGCTGAAGATCCGCAGTTCAAATTCCGGCTATAGCATTGAACTTTTCAGTTCTGATTATACCTTTCATAATTTTCTGTTGAATATTTGCTTACTCGCCTAAGGTTTATACATTTCTGTGCTTTGTAAAGACACACTTTATAGTCTGGCAAATTTCTCTTTATACTTTGCTGGTTTTTACCCATGAATTAATAAATTAACCAACTAATTACATTCAAACTTCCTGGAGTATTATGAGTGATTAAAATTGCTGTTGCACATTTTCTTAATCGTCTGAAGTTTATAAAAGATTCCTAAAGTAATGCTACTTCTCAGCTGATTGTAGTGCGAATTTATAATAATACATTTTATTGAGCGCAATATGCAAAATCTGCATATTGCATCAAGTACAAGTACTATATGTGCAAGATTTCTTGAGCGCTGGATTTACGGTGTAGTGCGGGCAGAGGGGAAGAAATGAGAGCTAACACGATTTTGTTTCTGCAGTGTGGTCAACCTAGAAAAACACAATTCAGCCAAATTGCGGTAAGGTTTGAGATGTGGCAACAAACAATTGAACTCCATCCGATATGCTGTATGCTTATATATTTACTGTTATAAAACACAAAAAGTATTAAACAAATATCATGACAGCTATAACACTCACCTGCTTTGTGATTCTTCAATTTCCAAGTCTACTGCGTCATTTTCATCGCTTGTATCCTCTAATGTGTTAATAATTTCATTAATTACATTTTCTATTACACCATCGTTTGTCCAATATTGCATTTCCGCTCTTGGACCTTCTTATCGTATCCTTCCCGATCCGTCGCTTCTATAGCAAATTTCCTCAGATTTGTGACTCTCGCTAACGTTGCGTACTTTGTAAACATTTTTTATTTTTGCCCACGCCAGCTCAATTGCATTCAGATCACAGTATTACGGAGGTAGACGTAAAATAGTATGTCCCCTTCCGAGAGCCATAACACTGACAACAAAACTTTGCTTTTAGATTTGTTGTAAACTGGTTAGCTAACGATTAACCTCAAAATTGCTCAAAATGAAATGGCGCACGTGTGAAAGCCACTAGATGTCACAGTGTGTAGCGCATTTCCTGTTTCAAAGTTGCCATCTGTGTTTACGGAAATAGGCGAAACCTACCGAATGAGAACTTGGGACCCGAACGCTCAAGAAATCTTGCGCATATAGTATATACATTTCCCTTGAAGAGACCTTTGTCAGAGCAAAACTGAGCCAGAGAAACTGTTCTCTTCCTGCAAGTCATCACGTGATATGTATCACACTGTCAATTGCACAACAAACACCACACACACACACACACACACACACGCGCGCGCGCACACAAACACACACAAACACACGCTCATGGCTGGCCCGGTGGAACGATTTCTTGGTACAGATACGGTGGTGAAAGCCGTGTATAGCAAATCGTGTCACCAAATGCCTCAATTTGTAGTACTCTTTCATCAAATCCTTATTTATCAGCACGTGTGTGCTGTAAAAACTTTCCTCTATCGAGTCCGTTTTCTTTCTCGTAGTTCTCATATTAGTTCTTCGTATGCCGGAGTTTGTTTTCAGTCTTAAATCCTTTTTCAAGGTTTCCTGGGCTAAAACGTACACGTACCGGGGTCGGATGAATTTAGATACTCTTAGTATCATCTTTAGGTATGTAAGTTTCATAGTTTCCAGTTCTCGTAGCTGTAGTGTGAATTTATGTGGCTGCCATTTCGAGGCTATAACTGTCATTGCGATTGGACATCCAAATTGCTCCAATTTTGGATATTATAACGTCGAACAGATATTGAAACAGATTAATAATTCGCTTAATTGAAATCATAAGAGAATGTTTCTGATTACACAGAAAAAAAAGCATAAAATAGTAGTAGGTACTTGCGTCTAACTGATGATATTGAGTGTTTGAATACAAAGAAAAAACAAAGGAAGCAAAAACTGCATATTTATGGATACAATCTTTGATCTGATATTTAAATTATGTTCAGTTTATATGGTTGCTTGTTATAAAACTTACAAGAAGTTGTCCTGGGGCTTATGTAGACGAACTTTCCGTTATTTTAATGGTGTAACCGAAAAGTGTCACAGCAATAGAATAATAAAAGAAACTCATATACTCGTTAATAACATTGGGAACAGGTTAATTAATGTCTTTGTTTATTACACCACTTTTCCCAGTCATTATTTCTTTAACTTAACTAATTTGGAGATAGATTTCTAGGCCTTTTCGTTTCCTAAGGAGTATATAAAACCTTATATTAGCATTTTTGATACAATATAGCTTTGATATTTGAGTATTCTGAGCCGATCTCTCGCCGCTTTTTCGGCTTGGTTTCCTAGGTTGCCGGACTAGCCGTAGTTGCTGGGGGCATGAGAGTGCTGTGGCAGTTCCTTGTGTGTCAGCACGGAGTAGAACAGTGCATACGGACCCCGTTGGCTTCAGCTGAGCTTGCTTGCTCCTACAGACTGTATGTATAAAGCGGCTGGAGTTGCACAGATAACGCGGTAAGGTGCTGTGACGTAAAGTCGTAATTTTCTTAAATTTGGTTTGTGTTTGCTGACCTTCATTTATTGTGCTCGTTGCGGAAAAGCCAGTTTACGTGGAGTCAAAGGAAAATAAAAAGTTATGTCTAAGTTCGTAATAATCTTGAATTACAGTGGCTGTCAATAATGAACGTAAGTTATGCATATTCCTTAGATTTGTGAAATAAATCAAAAGTAAGAGCGACCCATTGATTTTCTTGTATAGTGTTCGTAGGAAGGGGCACTCCTTCACCTTGCGTTATGTTGTGCCGTACCTTCAACCGATCCGTGCTCTGCTTTTAGTCTAATGCAACTCCCATTTTTCATGTGAAAATTTTGTTGTCAACTTCCTACCAGTGTGGGTTGGCACAAACTTATACCATAAAGTTATACTTCTCAGGCAGTTGTTCACATCCGTGACTGATTGGAAGAGAAAATAGTAGAGAGGTGTCACTAATTCCAAACTTCTCGTTTCCTATTATAAGTCACATGAAATGTGCACATAAATATTTTAAAATCAATAAAAGACGAGGAATATCTAAAATATCAGAAGCCATTATTAAAGACAAGTTGTAGAGCAATGATATGAGGGAGAAATTAAATGGATTTAGAACCAATATTTAGGAGAAAAAGTAAATTACATTACACCATTAATTACCACTTTTGGTGCTATCGTTGTTATTAATTGTTATTGCTTATGAAATTGTCATTTTGTGGTTAAATTCTACAATAGATTACTCGAAAATTGTGACATGGATGGAACAAGAAACAAGTGTATTTATAAATGTCTTAATATAATATAAAACACTTATTTAAGTAGAACAGTCTATATAGGATATTTCTATGAAGACAAAATTGACAATTCTGGATCTGTATGTTACACGAGGTTTTATGTAATCATCCTAAAAGTTCATTCGGCAAGCAACATAAAAATGTGTTTAAGATACCGTAATGAGAAAATGCGTGTCAGTGAAAGCAAAGTTTCAGTTACATTACAGTTCGTTTGGTTTAACTTGAAACACGGGAATTAGAGCGGGCACTATTGCCCGCGCTGTTGTAAAATGGGTAGTGTTTAACGCCCGCTTTTACTACATACGGCAACGCAGGCGGTGACACTGATGATACATGAAATGAAGATGGAGCACCGGTAGAATGAGATGTCGGGGGAAACCGAAGTTCCCGGAGAAAACCCGCTCCAGCGCCGTGTTGTCCACCACAAATCTCACTTTGCGGTCGCCTGGGATCGAGCCCGGGCCGCCTTGGT
>CM060953.1:69700521-69741315 GCA_030765055.1 Mantis religiosa | reverse complement strand
TAAATAAGTAAGCCATACACTGGTTGCAGCGCCTGTCGCTGTCTGACGGAGACTAGGCAGTCGCGGATAGCAGTGGCAATGTGTTTACAGAGCTTTTCACCCCTCCCTTGTCACAGGGCGGGAGTAACGCTAAGTAGGTCATGCTTCAAGTTAAACCAGACGGACCTTAAGTTAAAAAAAACAAATTTTATTTTTAATCATTCTTATCGTGTTTATCAAATCATATCTTGCGTAATGGTTCAGTTTTCCTATTTTATTCTAACTCCAACAATTCTTGTGAGTAAGAGGATTATTGCATATATTATCTGTGACGAAATCAAAGGAGTTGTGTGTTGCCACAATTGACACTCCATGTCCATGCCCTTTATTGCAGGAATTGATTGATTGTTTAGCTGTGCTCAATGTGATTTCTTATTGGACCAAGTGGAGGTATGGGGCACATCAGAGATAGGAACACAATTGGACCAGATGTATGGATTGTTTTGCAAAGAACTACTAGGTCTGCCAAAATCGGCACCAAGAGAGGTGGCATTACTAGAGCTAGGTAATACAAAAAGGAGGGGAATAATAATAAAGAGAATATTGAAACTCTGGCATAAGTGTATTAAAGGGCAGAATGGGAATTATTGAATCTGTGCTTGAAGCAACAAAAAAGCATAAAAAATACAAATAGTTGGTGGGCGGAATTGAAAGAATGATATTAAAGCTAGGCATGGGAGATCTATGGAGAGCAGAGGAGACAAATTATAGCGGTTTTTGGAAGGAAGTGAGAACTAGACTACAAGACATAGATAGGCAAGAGATATGGGTAAGTATAGAAGAAAAGAAACCTTTGACATTTTATGAGCAATTAAAGACAGAATGGGGTAGGAAAAATATATAGATCAGTGTGGCAAAACTGAAGAGAAGGCATAGCATGGATGAGAGTAGGAATATTATACTTAAAAGAGTTGAGAAGTAATGAGGTAGGAATATGTGAATTTTGTGGAGATGAAGAAAGCACTGTTCATTACCTGATAGAATGTAAGGAGTTAACAAATTACAGGAGAAAAATATGGGATAAGAAATGGGACAGTGTAAGTAAAGAGATATTGGCGGTACGCATGATAAGGGGATGGGAGAAAAGAAAAATAGATGTATAGGAGATTTCTTATATAGGATAAGAGAAAAGTGGATTAGGATAAAAGAAGAAAAGGTGAAGAAGAAATGACATCAAGCTGCTCAGGAAAACCAAAGGCTTATAGCTAGGGGACCTGAGTCAGCAAGTAAATCTTAGGTCAGCAGTTTCATGTATTTGTAAAGGAGGTATAATACAACATGTTCTATATTAAATTTTATTGTACTGAATTTGTAATGGATACTGTACAAATAAATAAATATCAAATAATTATTTGACAAAATATGGATGCATCTACTGTGTGTTTGATGTATGTGGTGATTTGTTCGTGACCTGTGAATGTGGTTTAAAACTCGTGGAAACTGTAGAATCTGACAATAGTGTTTTTAACTTCTTTTCTCTGCAATAAATTTTGTTTCTTAAAAGACAGCAGAATATCCTTATCTTCGTCTACTGCACTTAGTAAGCTTGCTTATAATTCTTACTTCTTTAAGGACTTAATATTTCTTCACAGTAATTTATTGTTCTCTTCCTATGATTTTAAGAAAATCTACTTTGATTGTTTCTTCTGTTACAAATAAATCTACATATTTTCTTTTAGTCATTGATAATATTCGTGTTATTATTGAAAATATAATTAAAGCAACTATTCTGGTATATTTCAGCGAATACATTAACAATCTAATTTGATGTTCTGTAATGCTTTTAATAAATACAGTTTACTTTGTTACAACGATACTTATGACTGAAAATTTGAAATCCTGAACTAATAAAGCTAGCTTTTTAGATTTATGTCATAGATGTAACTTTTTGCAAATATGATACAGCCCAAATTTTATCAAATTCCCTTTGATAGTTTTGAAAATATGCTCAAATTTATTTATTTTTGGTTACGTCACCTAAAGAGTCCTTTGCGACAAAATAACTTCAATTTGGGTCTAATATTTTAACAACAGGTTCCCAATGCATCCGTTTTTTAATTTTCCATAGGTTTCTCTGTGTCTCAGTAACTTTAGGCTCCAGAAAGTTTTAAAGCTTTGAATATGGCTTTTTTGTCCAAAATTTGAACTTTGTTGTGTTTTGAAGTAAAAAAAGTATGCTTAAATACATCTCACAATAAAACCAGGGCAATTTCTATTCACTGTGACTCTATGAACGTGTGAAGCAAGTTTCATCAGTCTGACACGGAAACTACTACACAAGGAGCATCTTAAATGATGAAAAATGTTGAAATTTTCAATAGCGAAAAAAAGATAAAGAATTAGAATTAATATCTGACACTAGCATTCACGTAACTTTGAAAACTACATTAGAGAAATTAAAAATGGCTTGCGGATGCTACCTAAGAGTTCTTTGAATTCAGGAAGGCTTACACTATTTTATAGACTATAAAGAGGAAAAGGTGATTTTTGAAAATGTTCATTAAATTTCAGTCCTACATATCCTTAAAGCTCTGCTATACACAAAACCACAACGCGAAAGAAAATAATAGAAAATTAACCAAGGTTTGCAATGCTGCATTGATTCTCGCAGCAAAGGGTGAAAGTTAACTGCTAGCCCAATTATAGGCTTCGTTTCCATGTGCATGCAGTTAACTTTCGACTATGTTGCCAATTCAGTGGTAAGTCGAACGCAGGAAGTCGGTAACTGGTTTATCCAGATTATTTTTTGTACGATTTACTGCGTTATTTTTGTTACATTTATTCTTATAGCGCTATGGTTGGTGATTCTCTAGAAGTGTTCGCATTTTGCGAAGGGTAGCAAATTATACACAGCAATGGCGAGAGCTGGCAACAAGGTTTCTGTCAATCGCAATGAATGTCGGAGCCGGAAATACAAAAGCGGTATCATAGCCAATCACATACGTTCCCTATATTTCATTTACTCATTGCGTTATTTAATTATTATTAATTATGTTTTAATGTATTCGTTTTTAAACAATCCGCTTATTTGAGGTATAGTTTCAAAAGTATCATATAATTCTCTCTTTTAAGTTTATTTCTTTGGTATGGTCTATTCTGAAAAATATTTCTGTTCCAATATATTAATTGTTCATCCTTCTAACTCTCGATTACTCACATTTTAATATTTCTTTCCATTTTCTTAACTTTTTGTATACAATCATACTTCTGTTAGGTACCGTTAATAGGCTGTAACATTTATATAACCATTAAAACAATTTCAAGTGAAGAATCCGCAATCGTTGTATTATTGAAAAATTCGGATCATAAATTTAATTTCCTCTTCGACTAATTACAGTGTCCTGATCTTTCATTCCCTCATTCTTTTAGTAATAAATTCTCCCTTCAATTTTACGGCTTTTCATTGTTGTTTATGTCAGTTTTCTGAAGACAATCTTCATTAACTGTGTTAATAAGCTTTTATCATAATTAACATAACTAGAGAGCAAATTTAAATTTCAGTTCGAGATATATTTGGAAATGAAGTTAATGATTCTTGACATATATTTAAATATTTGAAAAGAATATTCAATCATTAAAATATTTGCATTATTGGTATGCGTATTAAGTTTAATTAAAAAGAAAACAATTATTTTAAATTACCAATTATAAGTTATTTTCTCTTTTCTGTTTGTATTCCTTTTTTTAAAGTACTATCCCACTTTTTGGGTGGACAGAAAATATGTTTTAAATGTTTCGGAGAAACTCGATGAAAAGATCATGATAGCGAAAGTGCTGAGACAAATTGTAATGTAAACATATAACAAAATCAAGGGCTTATAAAATAATTTGGGAGTTGCAGGTTTATAAAAACGTTGACGCAGTTTAAATGTCCTGTTTCCGTCTAAATTATACCGCTCGCAAAAGTTAAAGGCATATGAACGTTGGTCAATGCTCAAGCGGAGCGCTGTTGCCAAGCGTAGTACGTGCACCTGCAGCGGTTCCCTGTACGGAGCACACACACTACCTACACCACAAGCCTACAGAGTTAATTGCTGGGATTTTGAAAAATCTACAGTCGCCCTATATCCTGGATTAGAGAGCTTTCGTAAAAGCTTGCTCATATTAAATATAATTTTTCTGCCCTATAAATGAATCATTTCACGTTTGTTGATCGAAAAATCATATCCCAGCTTCGAGGGGCATGTTCACGGACTCGGATCACGAACACTGGAAATAATATATGTGTATTATAATAATGTAATGTAATAACAATATTTCAGCTCGAGCTCAACACACGACTTAACGATGCCATTCATTTTTGACATCACATCTACTCCGAAAACGAACTGAATATTAGCTCCGTTTCAAACTGCGTGACTTCTGTTTTAATAGTAGGTGCATTATTTATTTAGGCTTGAGATATTGTGAGGAAAGAATGGTGCTGTTTTTCAGGCTTATCTGTGATGAATGGATGGATGTATGTTGGGTAACCATAACTATGTGAAGATAAAACGTGCATTGCTCGTGTTCTAAGTATCGTAGAGACAGGGTTTTTGTACCGTTATGATCAGAAAGTAAAATTCCTTTTTATTATATGATAGACATCTGTAATATTCAAATATTAATCCGTAACATTTAACTATAGCCATGTCAAGATAAAACGTGCATTGCTCGTGTTCTAAGTATCGTAGATACAGGATTTTTTTACGCTCATGATCAGGAAATAAAATTTTTTCTTATTATAAAATTGGAATCTGTCATTTTCAAACATTCACCGAGTGTAATTACTTAATATAATATTCTCAGTCCAGGCGCGTGAGATGCGTGTGCCATAAATTAAACACCCTATTTATTATTCCGATAATACTCTTCATTAGCTTTTCAGCAAGTATCCACATGGATAACCGGACGGCATGGAATCAACGGCTTTACTTCCTTTCCGAAGAAAACCATGCCAAGGATTCTTACGCCCGAATAAATCATTGCCATCCGCTAGCTTTAAACCCGCGACTTAGAGAAACAGAGACCGGCATGTCGCCTTTAGATCATGGAGGAAGATGCCCGTCTCGGTAGTGGTAGCAAATTCTAATCTCTGTCAGGGTGAGTTACCTAGGTAAAGCTTTTTTCCGGGCGTTTCCCTTATCCTGAAAGATATATCTGGTAACTGTAAGCTCTATGGACCATGGGCTCATTTGAGCATCATCATTTCACCAATTTCATGACTTAACTTTGGAAGAGGTAAATTATTATTATTATTATTATTATTATTATTATTATTATTATTATTATTATTATTATTATTATTATTATTATTATTATTATTATTATTATTATTATTATTATTATTATTATTATTATTATTATTATTATTATTATTATTATTATTATTATTATTATTATTATTATTATTATTATTATTATTATTATTATTATTATTATTATTATTATTATTATTATTATTATTATTATTATTATTATTATTATTATTATTATTATTATTATTATTATTATTATTATTATTATTATTATTATTATTATTATTATTATTATTATTATTATTATTATTATTATTATTATTATTATTATTATTATTATTATTATTATTATTATTATTATTATTATTATTATTATTATTATTATTATTATTATTATTATTATTATTATTATTATTATTATTATTATTATTATTATTATTATTATTATTATTATTATTATTATTATTATTATTATTATTATTATTATTATTATTATTATTATTATTATTATTATTATTATTATTATTATTATTACTATTATTATTTTATTATTATTATTATTATTATTTATTAATACTAATGATGGTGATACTTATAAAGGTGGAGGACGACAGCATAATGGAGTGCAAAGTTTCTGTTTGTTCATGTCCATGAATTTATATTTATTTGACTGTTCTTTGCTTATATATGTACGTGGAAATGTGTTTGACTCATTTGTTTGTATAAATGGAAATATGTTTATTGATATTGATTGATTTACTGATTGATGGGATTGAATCGGACATCTAGTGGGTCAAATAATATTCTATTTGATGTTGAGAGAAATTAAAAGCATTCCAATTATAGCGAGAGTAGGTTATTCAGGCAAGCAACGAACTCATCGCGAGGCTGCAAATATAACATGCACCCTGTTCGTGCCCTAGTTCTACATACAACGGCGGGAAGAATTGTACCAAAATTTGCTGAACCTGGAAGCGTGAAGTTATTGTTAAGATGAAGTAGTCCGAAAGGTGCACCTGATGGTAATATATATGAATACATATGTGCGCAAAAAATCTAAAAGCATCTACAGCAAATTCGGAATAAAAATCAATATAAACTGAAGTTCCGTGGTGAAAATCCTTAAAAGTAATAAGCAAAATTTTTATAATATTCAGCTTTGGTATGGACTCGACTGGACTACGATACGATGGGCATTCGACACGGACGTCAAAACTTGGTCAACGCCGAAGATAATATCACCGCACAAGGCATCCACGTCGCATTATTTGTCATTATATGTGGCCTTGCAAAGCCATGGGCATTTCATTGGTTGCTGTAGCCGGGATTCGCCCTCCTTCTGCTAAAGCATTGCACCAATAAGCTTAACAATGGTTAAAATGGTGTAGTAACGACATTTAAATATGTACACGATCTGGATCGCATTGGCCCCCCTTTCCGTTCTCTCCAAAATTTTCGAGAGACTAATCTTAGCCCGCTTGTCCCCCCTACTGGGAGACATTCAAGCCATCCCTCCCCACCAGTTTTGTTTTCATCCTAGTCATTCTACATCACAGCAGTTGCTTCGCGTGGTGGAGGCTGCAGCTCTGGGTTTCCAGGACAAGGCATACACCGCAGCGGTCTCTCTGGACGTGGAAAAAACCTTCTCAACGACCTGGCATGCGGGTCTCCTCTACAAGCTCATCCATCTGGAGCTACCCACCCACATAACACTTCTTCTTCACCCATTACTCAAACACAGGTTCTTCACAGTCTCAGTGGCGGGAAAAACATCTACACGAAGGTCTATCTCCGGCGGAGTCCCCGAAGGTTCTATTTTATCCCCGACGCTTTATAGCGTTTATGTGGCTGACCTTCCCACTGAACAGCGCGTCAATATAGCACAGTATGCTGACGACGTGCTGTTATACACTACAGACAGAAATCCACGCAGAACCTTCAACCCCATACAATGACACCTTAATCTTCTCCAAGAATGGTGCAGGCTTTAGCGATTGTCCATCAACACGGAGAAAAACCAAGCGATTCTGTTCACCAAGCGCCGCTTTCCAGCCAACTTCCCCACATTCACCTATTTTGGGCAAAGGATTCGGTGGGAGAATTCAATCAAATACTTGGGAGTCAAGCTGGATAAGAGCTTAACTTTTCGGGGGGAATATCCGGGAGCTAGCGCAGCGGTCGTGTTGTGCCTCGGCATCGCTATACCTTGTGTGGCGGTCCGCGATATCTGTTTCCCTAAAGTTGCGTCTCTTTTTGGCTCTGGTCCTCCCTGTCATGTTCTACGCGAGTGAAGTCTGGGGCATGGCCACAGACACGAATCTGGTATTGCTCCAGCGTGCACAGAATAAATGTCTTCGGATTATTTATTCTGTTTGCAGAAGGTTCCCCGTGAGATTACTTCACGAGGCTTTATCCCTCTGTTATGTGGAGGATGAAATTAGGCGCCAGGCCTCCAAATTTTACGAGAGTTTACCTCAACACCAGAGCGCCCTTGTCAGATCCCTTGGTTACTATGCACCACGTGAGCGTCGCTTAAAGCGATACCGGCTACCCCGCATGGCTTGCGGACACTACCGGTAACCATAAGGCCCCATTCCTGCCTAAACAAAATTTTAGTCACCCAAAATTCTTGTCTGGACACTTAAATTCTGTTTATCCTCTTCCTAGTTGATTAACTTATCCACCAGAGGTACACGATGGCCGTAGCACCCGAATCTTCAGTCACCGAGGAGCAACATACTTCCTTTCTTCCTAGCCACATCATTTTCACCCGACATCCTGCAACATCCACATCCCGCCACTACGTGGTTAAGCTCTTTCCAGAGCAGGTACACGATTTGACCCCTTTCGGGCTCTTCCACAGCCTGCCAACATGCTCTCTCTCTCTCTCCCTCTCGCATTGGCTGAAGGAGATGTGAAGTAGGTGTATTCAGTTTGTCATAGTATGCCTATCATTAATGATAGCCATATCTTATTGGCTATAGTAAGACACGCCTTTCGAAGGGGTGAGGAGAACAGTAATGAGGGTCCAGGTTAGCGAAATGTGTAATATTTATGTGTGAGACTATTTTCAGGTAGTAGAAATTAAGGTTTGAATGACATTCATTAAATACACAGTAAGGCGGCACCTTATAAGAAAAACAAACAGAACGCACTCCACAGTGATACCAATGCTTGCTGCTCCATAGAAACAAAAATAACTAAAGTACTAGCATGTTTTCTTTCTAACTATTCAAACTAAATTTGGATTATTTACTTTTACTAACATACTGCTGCTTATAGAACTCTAAAAAGATTATTGAGCAAAAGTCTGACACCGTATTATGCCATAATATGAATGTCGTCTAAATGTAAACCATATGCATCGTATACATATTTATAGTTTATAAACATGGTCATTTAAACGAAAAGAGTAATTTCTGTAATGATATAGATCTTTGTTCTCACAAATAAATCACATACACAAACCTTATATTAGTATTACGTCCACCAGCTGTTATTATCCGAGACTGAATTTAACCTTTTCTTAATAAATTTGAGAAGGTATGCACAAATAGGAGGTCTTCTCTTGCAGCTCTCCCATACTTCGGGCACATGCTGTCTTATCAAGCCACCATGCTCTGTGATAGGTAACGTAAAGGAGACACCTCAAAACACACCAGAAAACGATACAAAATCGCCCGAAGATTTTCTTTGGCTTTCTTTGTACCTATGCCCCAAGTGAGAGGATCAGGCGAGAGGAGACGGAAGGTGGCTGTCCAAGGAGCCATGGCACTTAAAGGGCAGGGTCTCTACACTTTACCAGTTGGAAGTTCCCCGACAGGCCAACACTATCGGCATGCCTCCCTGCTGTGGTCCGGAAACGGCCTCACCAGTTAGGGTTCGGAGACCGGAGACACTCCTACTGGAGAAGAAACTTTAACCAAGATCATATCATCCTGCCATGTGACGCTGAGACACCCGCCGACACTTCTACCTGAAAGAGATCACCAGATGGGTGATGATGTGAAATAATAATGGATATGAAACGGAGGGACAGGAAATTCGGGGGATGTAATTAACCTACCCGGCATTCGCCTGGCGACTCGGGAAAACCCCCGAAAATGCCCATGGATTAGATAGGTTGGCCACGGGAATCAAACCCGGACCTCCCAAATGCAGACCGCAGACGAAACCGCCTGAGCCATCCCCCAGAGGAACGTCGTGCCGAACTACCAAGCCCCTCCCGTTGGGGAGTTGTTCGGATTGGGTTGGACTCGAGGGGGCAGTATGTTCCCGACACCCACGAGGAATTGGGTACCACCGGCGAGGCTACGGCCACCCGGAGGGGGTAAAGGGTTGCCTCATAATTCCCGGGTACTAGCCTGCAGAGCTAGTAGAAGGTGTGCTATATCACCAGGCGGCCCCACCTAGGTTTTCGGTAGTCTTACCTGAGGGGTTGACGCGCGTAATTGGCGTATCCACTTCCACCCGTCTTGACGTTGTAGTCGATGGGGGGAGTTTTAGACTCAAGGTATTGCCCCATGGAAATATCCCCGGAGTTTCCATTGCACCCGGGTAGAAGGAGGCCCGGTTCCTTGGTCCTTCATGCCCAGGACTAATGGGAGTAGATCCTCTGTACTTAAATAATAATAGGTAACTTTAGTAAGAACTTTCAGAGGGTGGTCCTGATAGAAGAATGATGCTTTTTGGATATAAACAAAGGACGATCAAATAAAGAGCTTTCATAGAAATATAAAAAGCAGAGCAAATTACTTTTACTTCGCTAAGTACACACCTTTTGTTTAGCAGTAATAAATTACGGAAAATTATCCATGTGGGTACTAGAAAAACTATTAAAATACTTTCCCAGTATGTATAGACACAGAATGCTCTATTAAAATAAGAAAATTATAGACACTTTCAGTTTAACGGAAGTTGCAAAAAATCGATAATATAATTTTTGAGTTCCCTGTATATGAATATCTCCATTTCGTATTAATCAGTCACATACTTAGAAAGCTAAGATGGTGCTGAACCATTAAGTAACCCTGTGTAAGTGTAGACTTACTCAATAAACACGCTTTAGTGTACTGAATGTCATAACAGCTCATATTAAATTATCTGAATATTAATATGTGCTGCCAAGGGAGTAATCAGATTAATTGAGAATTTGATATCGCTGACAGGTGGGTTCGAAAGTCCCGCAGAAATCGGCCAGAACTTTCCAATATATTGCTGAAGTTGGCAGAATGTCCAGCGATTTGAATGCATTTGTTTATTCACCGTCTTTATGTGCACTGTACTCAAAGAATTCCGCAGTGCACTTTATGTTTGTGTGGAATACCCCCCCCCCTGAATCACTTAAAATATTACACAATATTCTCCTGACTTTATAGTCACCTGAGCAGTGGATTTGATATGGATTATTCTACGACCTGAAACCTTTTTAGTGTATAGTGAATGCATATATTTTGTGGAAGCTCCCGGACGTTAATGCAGTAGATTATTATGTATAGTACTGTTACAGTGTCTAGATTACTGAGTTGTAAAACCGCCAGCATGGGAATCGGTATTTGTTGAGAGTTAAGTTTTCAATGGGCTATAAGTGAAAGCATTTATGAATACCTATGCAACAGGTCCATTCTATCTTTATATTTATGTAGCCAAAGTCAAAAAATATTTGTGATTAATGTTAATAAATCGATTTTAAAAAGTAGCGTTTAACTTTCCAGGACAACTCATGTGCTGAGAGAATGAATGAAAAAACCAGCATCGAAGTTCATTTTATATTACGCAGTATAATGTAAATGTTAATATTTGAAGTGGAAATGTAAGGTGGGTTCCATGTGGGGTAAGTTTTCTCCAAAATGTATTGAAACATAGCTAATGAAAATCTATATAAAGTTACTCCAAAAAGTATTCGTCTAATGCATGAGTTTGTTTAAGGATGTATGGATAGTAGAAAAATCATCAGAATAAAGTATAGTAGGAACACTGTATTATTTATTGATTAGTGAAAAAGAGAATACAATAAAGAAACACTTTAATATCTATTCACTTAAACATACAGACGTGTGCAAATTATTAGACTCATGGTGAAATTTTTAACATGTACCGTTTATTTTCTATTTATTTAACAGAAATAATATTACAAAATATTTTTTTCAACTCTTAGTATTTTGTATGCATTCCTTTAGCCTTTTATTACCATTTTGAGAGGTTTAGGCATGCTCTCTAAAAGGGTGTAGCAATTTTCCTTTATTTATTCATCTCTGTGCCAAATGCTTATCAGGCCCTCAATAAGCTGAACTTTTGTTGTTATTTTCAATTTTTTTCTGTCTCTGTTTAAGAATACCCCACAGATTCTCCTTTGGATTTAAATCAGGGCTATTCCCCGGCCATGGTAGTACTTTTACATTGTTTTCTTTGAGGAACTGGGTTACAGATTTTGCTCTATGGCAGGGAGCACTGTCATGCATGAACACAAAATCACTATTTGGAAACCATTCTTCACTTTGCGGAAATAGTATTATTTCTAATACTCTTTTATACTGTTTCTGCTCCATAGATCCCACAACTATGTATAATCTTCCAGGTCCATGGACAGACATACAGCTCAAGACCATTTTTGATGTTGAGTGCTTTACTCTTTGATCGACACACTGAGGAGAAAATGCTTGTTTATCTGTCCTCACATATTGGCTGCTCTCTTCACATATTTCAAACAAGGGTTCATCTGAGAAAATTACCTGAAACAATAAAAAAACTCCATTAATATTAAACAGTTTTAAAATTGCTCGAAGATAGTTTAACAAAACCAGCAATGAGAGAAACAAAGTTTAGGCTGTTTATTTCATTTCCATAAAATTTACATGTACATATTTTAATTTTATGCTATATTCAATTTTCATACTATTTACCTTTCTCCAAAATTCCATTGCATGTTTCTGCATCTCTTTGACCAATTGTAAACGTTTTTTGCCATTGCAGGTGTCAGTTTAGCCTTTTTACGAGGCCTGCGTGCTGGTAAACCTGCTTCACGTAATCGGCGAACTACTGGGGCTAATACATCTGTACCGTACTACTTTAGTTGATTACTGAGGTTTACTATTTTGTTTTGCCACCTGCACAAGTTTTCTTTGCATCCTTGGTGATAGCTTTCTTTTCCTCCCGCATTTTCCATCCCTTTGTGAGGTCAACGTCTCACCGAATGTTAAAGCTTGATTAATGCGACTAACCGATTTTTGTGAAATACACAATTTCTTAGCCATTTCACGTCGTGTATCAAGAGTTTCCCTCAAAAGACTCAGTTAAAGCTACTTTCCTTGAGGATAAGTCAGCAGTTTTACCCATAACCTCACTTTTGAATCAATGTGAATGCTAAGGAAAAGATACACGATGTTACCTGGCTTGAGATCAATTAATAATAAATACTGAGGATATATTAGCCATAGAACACAATAAAGGCAAATATTAACAGTCTTCAGTTACTACATTCACAAAATGAACGCAATATCACCAAACAGTTGGATAAACAGACATGAAGAAAATGGTTGCTCTTAAGCCCCTCAAAATCCAACCTCTGCGGTCCTCGTCCCGAGGGGTGGGCAACAGGAAGTAGGGGACTGACTGATGGGGTGATGTACGGTGGGGACTTGGTGTACCCCACGACCGCTACGGCTGCCGAGAAGGCCCATTAGTAACCCCGAAAACTGGCAGAAGAGGCTCTGGTATTTTTCCCCAGGGACCTACTACGGTAGGTACGGGATTGGCGAACCCGGGGTCCCTGGCCACTCACCCTCATTTCATCCCCTTCACCTCCATCAACTGTGCCACGCTGTGCTACTGCTGATCAGTATGCATCACCTTCTTCCCCTTCTAGTTTTTTATTATAATTATTAGCACTTAAGGTCTTAGGTTTATAACTCCTGTCTCACCAGCAGGGATCTCTCCTATCTCCGTGGTTCTGTCCCACGGTTTTCAGCGCGGCTTCCAACATGTGTGCTCTCCGGAGGTCTCAAAAGTGAAGATTGAGCGGACCCTTCGCACTGCCCCTATGTGTAGCCTTAGGTGCGGAGCCCGTCCACACCGTCAAGTACACCCACGTAGCTCCTTGAGGGCCCAGTCTGTGTTAATCTCCCGACGGCCGTGTTTGCCGTTGGGTTAGTATCACGGACCGGACGTGTTACCGCTGACGGAACCCCGGTGTAATCAACCACAAGTCCCCTGAATCCGCGTCTGCCCTTTATGCGCAGCGCGGCCTAAAGTGGGGAGCCACAGGCGGTTATTCCTGTGGTAGGGGCATAAAGCCGGGGTGTGCGTGGTGAACGGTTTACCCATACGGACAAGCAGTGGATATTGAAGGGTAGCTTTTCTGAGGTACAAATGAGATCGGTCATGGGTGGGGTCCCCATGACGGCACAGACCGTGAAGATTCGGTGTCTTTCTTTTTTAACCCCCGGATGGCAGGCTGACGCCGACGGTTCCGGATGGGGGTCCTATTCAAAATGCATCCGCGCAAAACGTCTTTCATCGACCCGTATATAGTAATGACCTTGGCATGTGATGGCAAAACGTTTAAGGATATTAGCCCATTCTATATAAAGCGTGAAATAGATAAGATCAGTGGCCCTGTGAAAAACGCTACGCGTCTCCGAGACGGTAGCTTATTGTTAGAGACCTCAACTGCAGACCAGTCTAAAAAGCTGCAAAAAGCGTCTTTGTTGGGCTCCTACCCTATCAAGGTAGCCCCACACAAAACCCTGAATACGTGTAGAGGAGTAGTCACCACCTCCAGCTTAGATGGTCTAGCAAATGAAGAAATAGTAAGTTGCCTCTCTGACCAACTCGTTTGTCAGGCGTACCGCTTAACACGGAAACAAGATGGCAAGGAGTACCCACTACGTACGGTATTTCTAACTTTTGCTGGGACGAAGTTACCCGAATACATATATTGCGGCTATGAACGTGCTAGCGTCCGCCAGTATGTCCCGAACCCCATGCGCTGCTTCCAATGTCAGCGGTTCGGACATACTAAGGTCACATGTACCAATCCTGTTCTTTGTGAGCAATGTGGCCTAGCGAAACACGACGACCCAAACTGCAGTCGAACACCTTGCTGCGTGAACTGTGGTGGTAGTCATCCTTCCAGCTCGCGACAGTGCCCTAGATTCATGGACGAAAAAAGCATACAGGAGCTACGTGTAAAGGAACGCCTGACTTTTCCAGAGGCACGACGGTGCTTCGAACAACTGAAGCCTGCTACCACTACTACTGGATATGCACTAGCAGCTCGCCGTACTCCTAATACCACTGTTGCTGTTCAACACGTCCCTGTCACCCACGCATCCACGCAGACTGACTTTCTAGCCGTTAAACCTACTTCTCAGACTGTTTGTATATCCACCAGCACTACTTCCGTTTCAACCGTACAGACTCCAGACACCAAGCCATCAGCGAGTAACAACAATCCCGTAGTAACTGTGAAAAACCGATCCCGACCACAGCATAGATCGCGAACTCGCTCGCCCTCTGTTAGATCCAGGTCTCGTTCTACGAGCCGTAGGAGTTCTGACTCTCGAACATCAGCGGAGTCACAGGACGCTAACGATTTTCGAATCGTAGGGCCCAAGTCAGCCAAGGTCAAGAAAAAAGTTAAAACAGCCCGTTAAAAACTCTTCATGGAAATAATCCAGTGGAATGTCAATGGTTTTCGAGCTCGTGCTCAAGACCTACAACATTTAGTTTCTCAACGGTCACCGTCAATTATTTGCCTCCAGGAAACCCACTTACATCCCAATCACTCGTTACACCTTCACTCTTTCTCTGCGTTTAGAAGCGACTCTCTTGCAGGTATACGTGCAAGCGGTGGCGTTGCTACCTTAGTGGCGCCTAACATCTTAGCCGCCAACGTTCCTCTCACCACACCATTACAAGCTGTGGCCGTTCGGATACAGCTGGAGAGCATCAGTTTTACCATCTGTAATATGTACCTGCCGCCGCTCAGTATAGTTCCAGAGCGTGATCTTCTAGCTCTATTGGCTCAGCTCCCCTCACCACTACTCCTTGTGGGAGATTTGAATGCCAAGCACACGCTCTGGGGATCAGACACTGATGACGCCCGTGGATGCCTCCTAGTAGACGTCTTCGATAAGGCTGACCTGCTTCTGCTAAATACTGGTGACCCGACATTCCTATCATCCGCTTATGGTACACATTCCGTACTAGACCTTTCTTTCTGCAGTCCGTCTTTAGTACCACTACTTGAGTGGTCAGTACTTTCCGACCTCTTTGGCAGTGATCATTACCCCATTAACATTCATTTTTCTGGCCGCCAATGTGTACCTTCTCGACATCCTCGCTGGATTATTTCCAAAGCTAACTGGGGAAAATTCCAATCCCTCATACACCTCATCGACGATGGTTTCGACACCATCGATGAAATGGTCGAATATTTTACTTGCTCGATCCTGCTCGCAGCAGAATCCAGCATTCCTCGAGGTTCACCTACACCACGTCGTATCCCTGTACCGTGGTGGTCTGAGGAATGCAGTTTGGCTGTCAAAGCACGCAAACGTGCTTTGCGCATTTTTCAGCGGCACCCGACGGAAGGGAACTTCGTCGCCTTCAAACGTTCTCGCGCTAGGGCACGCTTTATACTGCGCAACGCAAAGCGTAAATCTTGGGAAGCCTTTGTGTCTTCGCTTTCCCGGCGCAGCTCTACCCAACAAGTATGGTCAGCTGTTCGGCGGATTTATGGCAAGTATCGCCGGACGGTAATTCCCGGCCTTGCCATCAACGGTTCCATGTGCACCACCGAACAGGACATAGCTGAAGCCCTAGCTACCACATTTGCTGCTACGAGCCAAACTGCCCGCTATGACGCTCTCTTCCTGCCTATTAAGGAAAAGGCGGAGCGGGTACCACTTAATTTCAATAGTGACTGCACCGAGCCGTACAACCAACCTTTTACCGCAGCCGAGCTCGCGCATTCTCTGGCGTTAGCAAAGGATTCTTCTCCAGGTCCCGATGACGTACACCGACAGATGCTGCTACATCTTCCATCTGAGGCGCTATGTTTCCTTTTAAACATCTATAACCGCATTTGGCATGAGCGGGTTTTCCCTTCCTCCTGGCGAGAGGGTATTTTCATCCCCATCCCTCGACCCGGAAAGGACCGCACGCTTCCATCTAGCTACCGCCCCATTTGCCTGACGAGTGTCATCTGTAAGACCTTCGAAAGAATGATAAACGCTCGGTTAAATTGGTGGCTAGAAAAATATAACCATCTGTCCAACTTGCAATGCGGTTTTCGTCGCCATCACTCAAGTGTCGATAATCTAACACGCCTTGAGGGGTATATTTCCGATGCCTTTCTACTGAAGCAGCATGCCGTGGGCGTGTTCCTCGACCTGGAGAAGGCCTATGACACCACTTGGCGGTACGGCATACTCCGTAACATACATGGTTACGGTATGCGTGGTCATCTACCCGAATTCCTATGCAACTTTTTAAAACTTCGCCGTTTTCGGGTTCGCATAGGAAACACGATATCACGGGAGCGGATACAGGAAAACGGCGTACCTCAAGGGTCGATTTTGAGCGTCACCCTTTTTGCCGTAGCTATCAATGACATCACTAGTGCCGTTCGAACCGGAATTCCAGCATCACTCTATGTTGACGACTTCGCAGTTTATTATAGATCAGCCAACATAGACCACATTGAGCGCCAACTGCAGCTGACCATCACCCAGCTAGCAGCTTGGGCACTTCAAACCGGCTTCCGCTTTTCAGCTGCGAAGACACAGTGTATCCACTTTCACCACCTACGAGGTATTCACCCGCCTCCTGATATTCATTTGAACGGCACACCCCTGCCATTTGTCTCGCACCTGAAGTTCTTCTGCCTCCACTTGGACAGGCAACTCAACTGGGAGCACCATATGCGTCACCTTCGAGCCTCTTGCGATCGTTCTCTTCGGGTGCTGAAGGTATTATCTGGAGCATCGTGGGGAGGGGGCGATCGCACGGTAATGTTGAGGCTGTACCGCTCTCTGGTTCGGTCCAAGCTGGACTATGGCAGTTTTATTTATGGCGCAGCGACCGCCTCTAAACTTCGCCTTTTAGACACCGTAAACCATACTGGCATCCGCCTTGCCACAGGAGCTTTCCGCACCAGTCGAGTCGACTGCCTGTATGCAGACTCAGCCGAGCCTCCACTGTATATTCGTTGCTCGATGTTACTCTGCTCATACGTCTCGAAGTTGGCAAGTCATCCCAATCATCCTTGTTTTAAACCAGTTCTGTGTCCAGATTTAGTCCACCGTTATATGCGCCCTGGTACTCGGACACGCCCCATGGGAATAAGATTTCGGGATCTCCTACATTCCCATGGCCTCCGAATGCCTCGCGTGGAGAGGTCGTCCATCAGCCCTTATCCCGCTTGGCAACTCGATCGTGCACGGTTCGATCTCGCTCTTTCCAGCAACTCTAGACTCGCTACTCCACATTCGGTGTTCCAACAACTTTTTGCCGAACTACTGGGCCGTTACCCTAACTATGTTCCGGTCTTTACGGACGGTTCTCAGTTAGGTAGCACTACGGGTTGCGCGTTCTTCATTAACGGTGAGGCTTATAAATTTCGACTTCTGGACACCACTTCGGTATTTTCAGCAGAGCTGTATGCCATTTTCTATTCGCTCCTTTTTATTTGCAAGTTAGCCCCTGTCTGTTTTATTATTTGCACTGACTCTCTAAGTGCTCTTCAGGCCTTGCAACAGCACACTGCCGCTCACTCCCTTGTGTTAAAAATACAGGCCCAGATCTCGCAAATGCTCGGTCGAGGATACCATTTTGTTTTTACTTGGACCCCAGGCCATGTGGGCATTTCCGGGAACGAAGAGGCGGACGCGGCTGCTAAGTCCGCTTGCCGTTTGCCCCGGAGTTTAACAACTACGGTGCCATACCAGGATGTGCAACGTTTTTTCCGTCGCCATCTCCTATCTGCTTGGCAGCAATCCTGGACAGCTTTAGAAGGCACACAACTCCGGGGTATAAAGGAGAGCGTACAACCCTGGCCAACTTCCTGCAGGGATAACCGGTGAGCCGAGGTGATACTCACCCGGCTGAGAACTGGGCACACACGAACGACTCATGGCCATCTATTAAGAGGGGAACCGGCCCCTGTGTGTGCTCCGTGTGCAGTACGCCTCACGGTGCGGCACGTACTGCTTGATTGCCCGCAGTACGCCCGCGTTCGCCAGTCAATAGGCTTGGGAGCTAACTTGCCCAGTATTTTAGGTGACGACCCAGTGGCCGTGGATAAGGCACTGCGGTTCGTTTTTAAAATAGGTTTTAATAAACAAGTGTGACTTGTATTTTATATTTATTACTTTTAGCGTTTTTATAGTATTAGTCTTTAGGTCGTTTTTAATGTTTTAACAGTTGAGTGTTTTTATTATATTTTACCTTTTAGCAAATATTTTTTATAGCTTTTAGGTTTTAGTGTTGACTTAGGGCCCAAATGACCTTGATGTCGACGGGCCCTAAAACCCCACACACTCACTCACTGGTTGCTCTTAATTCAGAGCTACTACCATATTACTACAAGTAAAAGAAAAATCCTCCAGCTATCATTAAGAGAGAAATTTCATTGCATATGCTTCATATTATAGCAAGGAAAATAATTACGACAAATTTAAATAGGTTACGGTGGTAAATAGCTATTATTTTGAATATTAAACTGAAGCAAAGTAAAAGAACATGAATGAGTATAATAATTTGCACACGTCTGTAGTTAAACATTCAAAAGTAAAGATGAGCATATAGGATGCAAAATAGTATTCGTATGCATACTGAAAATGTTGTAGAATGTTACGGTTAGTACTTAGTAGGCCCTCCATTCCTCTTTATAATCGCATGCATTGTCCTTGGAATGAATTTCACCAAATATTGTGTTGTTTCCACTGTAATTTTACCCATTCCTCTAGTAGGACGTTCTTAAGATCATTTATGTTAGGTATCTGATGATTCCTAATATTTTTGTCTAGTGCAATATACAAATTTTCTATTGGATTCATGTGTTGGGATTGCGGTGGTGTTCGGCATCCATTGTGGAGTATTAACAACCATGGCCTTGCATCTAGAGCTGCGTGTTTTGGACCATTGTCTTGTGTGAAAACATAATCCTCAGAACGTTCCATATTATTCGCACTTATGGACAGATCTGTTTTTGGAATGGTTATATCAACCTTATGGTGTATAATTCCATCAATAAAACGCAAATTCTCCACACTATTTGCCCTCATGCAGCCCCAAACAAGTACTGAACCGCCGTCATGTTTAACTGAAGCTGTTATATTTTTCTCCTCAAGGTCCTAATTCTTTTTTCTCAACATTATTACTCGCCCTTTTGTCTTAAAGAGCTCAAATTGACTTTCTTTGGTAAATACAGCCTTCTTCCAGAAATCAAACCTGTCAAATTTATGTTCTTCTGCAAAAACAACTCGCTTCTTTCTGTTGATTTTACTGAATATGGTTTTCTACGGGCTGTTCGGCCTCCATACTCAGCTTCATATAGCACGTTTGTTATAGTTTGTGCTGCAATAGCAAGTTTTGGAGCACTTAGTTTAGGATTTTTCTTGACTTCTCTTAAGTAAGTGTCGTTTCTCCATCTCTGCAGGGCGACTGCTTCTTGATTGATTTTCATAAGTTTTGTACTGATCAAACTTGTATATAAGAGTCTTCGCTGTACTGGTAGGTCTCTCAATGGTTTCTCCAATTTCTTAAAAAAAAATGTTCCGTTTTTAGATAACCTGATGTAAATTTCTCTCTTCTTTTGTAGTTTCACGATGTTTTCAACCCATATTACTTAAACAGCAGTCAACGTATTTGAAAACAGAGATGGAACTGTCAACGACAGTGGATGAAACACAACTGCATAAGAAAGGTGAAGGGGTGTGTGTCAGCGAGGAATCATACCTGGGATCTTGTTTACTAGACGAATACTTGTTTGACTCAAATGGAACATGATTTTAAATAACGTAGAGCTGTCACTAATTAGGCAAAATATGAACCCAAATTGTGTTTTATTTTTAAATATAGATATCAACCGATGTAAGGAAATAGTTGTTGTTCATTTCTTATCTATATTTTTCTGATTGTACTTATTATATTCTACGTGCTATGATTAGACGAATATCTTTTGGAGTATCTGTATATAAATGTATTGAGGTTTGTTATTCTCACAAAAACTCGAGAAAGGCTGAACCGATTTGCCTAATTTTGGTTTTGAAATATTTGTATTATTCCAAGAAAAGTTTAAAAGGTGAGAAATAGACCTGAAGGGATAATGGACCGGGTTATTAACTAAATATACAAATGTACACACTAAATGTACATACTAAATGTACACACGCAAACCCTTACGGAATATATACACCTTCTTTTATTTTCGACAAACAAAAGCATTACAAATTAGAAAGGTATTCTACTCCTCGCCGAAGTCTTCAAAGCTATTTCACTTAGCAAATTATCTAGATAGTGAAAGTGACTTTTTAAATCTTCGTAACCGCAAAACTTCGAAACGGCTGAAAAAATTTGACTATTTTTTTCAAATATTCGCTTATGTGCGAGTCTTCTATGAAGGGGAAAATTGGTACAGTTGCACAGTAAAACGTAAAAAGTTTTTCTTTTTGAAATTATCAGTCTGAGGAAGGTTATTATGAAGTTTAAAACAAAAGAAGACCAAATCATAAAAACGAAAGAGAACTAGATCACAATATGAAGAAAGAATAGTTGAAATTTAATTAGTAACTTTATAACATATGAGCGTAACCTTAAAGTTAATACAAACTACTTGAATGCAACTTTTCTACAATAATAAAGTTTGACTGTTTGAGATCTCTAAATTAGTGCAAGTTATTTCAAGGTTCCTATATTTACCTCTGGTTGATTGGTTTATTTTATGTGTTTATACTCAGTTCAAGATTCATGCCGCCTATAAGACGCGGGCGGAGCAATTTAGGTCGAAGAACTCGAAATGCTATAAAGCAAGATAATTTTCCGTCTAATCGGACTGCACAGCATCATGAAGAGTGCAATGGAATCGAAAGGACTAGGATATCACCAATACATGATTCAGATAATAATCTTGCAGGTTTGAAATGAGCTGCTTTCAGTTACGATGTTTCAGTTGATTACAGTGCGTACCAATGCGTTGTTATTGGATCTATATTGGATCTGTGAGATCAGTTTGCCGGTATTGTAAGGCATGGAATGCCAAAAAGAAGCTAGTGGATTGTGTTGTGCAAACGGCAAAGTTAAATTAGTGCAATTGGTTCCGTCAACAGAGCCATTGTACTCGTTGGTTTCAGGAACAGAAACGGATTCCACACATTTCCTTATAAATATACAAAACATAACAACTGCTTCCAAAGGACTTAATTTGGGGCAACCCATGTAGTTCGGGACAATTTCATGCTAATTTTCAAGGGAGGATATAACAGGCTTATCCCCTGCTTAACCCCCTCATTTCGAACCTGGGACAGTACGACACAAAAGGCCCGTGTCGCTGTTTAACAGGACCATTTATTACCGATCAATAAACACACAGATGACGAAGATGTGAATGACTATGTCACCCGACTGATGCAACCAGTGAATTAGCAAACGACACACCATTAAGACACACCACTGTCCTGCGTCCCTCCACATCCTTGTGCCAAGGGGGACCCAGGAGTAGAGACAAGTGGCACAGGCTCGCACCTGCATCAGTAAAGACAGGCCGCCCGCCATGTGCGCACTGATGACAAGTTACACGCCGTAGTAGTTTCCCTGTTTATATTCCTGGTTCCCGCCTGTGAGAACCAGGCAAGTTCAGACATGTTAAGTATCGCACACACCAATGGATACGAGAGACCGACGCAGCCGTAAGGCTAAGATGCATATATTAATTCCATAATCCACTAATTATTATTTACTATATACACGAATTAGACTTGACGTTACCTCTGGATGTTATACTAATAGGGATGAAGCCCCCAGGCTGATTTTTACATGCTATCTGCATGTTATGTGCAGTAGTATAGATACAACTTGACCCACCCGTACACCGGGACAAAGAGACTGAGATTAGGCTTCTGGTAACGAAAGCGATATGCGTGGAGCTGATTATGCATTATTTCCAGAATAAAATCTGAACGCGCGGCACATCGCCCAATACTACCAAATATGGAAAGGTGAGCGTCAGGGTCCTGTGATCATGACATCTCCCTCCCCAATACACCATAGCGGTTCGCCACACAGAACTAACCGACCACTTGAATCTGGGTGCTTAATGCGAGACCAGCAAAACATCGCCAGGGCTGCTGCCCCAGGTAGTGGAGGGTTTTTTAGTAGGTATTCCGCATCGGTGCACTCCACCGAGGTGGGGACTTTTGTGTCACCAGCCCCATGGGGTGATGTCGGTAAAATCCATTTTTTCCTTCTACGTATAAAATGCTTTGTTTATTCTATTTTTTGTGATAAAAACAATGAAGCTGTATTTTTAGTACTTTATGGCAATTCAAAACAAGAAATTGGTCTGACAAATCAGCTGATTCCGCTACGAACCAAGATGATGCGTTCAACTATCACCCGAATTTTTGAATTCGCTGGATTTTCCAGGATTGCCGCCTTACACTCTTCAATTTAAGGTCAGCTCAGTGATCATAATGTTGCGAATTATGAACCAACTACGTCTTTGTAACGGCACACGGCTACCGGTGAAAAAATTGCTGAACAACTTGATCGAAGCAACCATTCTAAAGAGAAGCTATAAAGGGAAGACGTTTTGATACCACGCATCCCAATGATTCCGACTGACATAACATTTGAATTTAACCGATAGCTTTTTCCAGTGCGGCTTGCTTTCGCCATGACCACAAATAAATCCCAGGGGAAATCATTGAGTGTTTGCGGGAATAATCTTGAAAAAGCATTTTTCTCGTAAGGCTAATTGTATTATGACTTTGTGGGTTCGTAGAATTAAAAGTCCAATCTGTCGAAATTCTAAATGTTCTTTATTTCCTTAGAAATACACTGTGCAATTCTCACTTAAAAACATTACATCACATCACATATACAACACAATCTTCCAAGATCGTTGACAATAACAGACAGCGTTCAGTTTACATCAGCTCTCGTTACAACACACTACAGCTGTTCTCTGCTTACCTTTCGGGACTCACTCTCGTTTTCCAACTGTCAGCTGGGGTTCCCGTAGGGGAGGGGATCCGTCCCCTTCAGCTGCCAAAGTGCGGGCGCTGCGGACCCTTAGCACTCGTGGTACCTCTGACGTTACTAGAGGAACCTCGGGCCGAACAGCCGAGCCCCTCCCGAATGGGAGTTGTTCGGAATGGGTTGGTCTCGAGGGGGCAGTGTGTTCCCGTTAGCCCACGGGTAAATGGGTACCTCCGGCCAGGCCGCCAGGGCCGCCCGGAGGGGGCAGAGGGTTGCCTTAATAGTCCCGGGTGCTAGCCTGCAAAGCTAGTAGTGGGTGTGCTAGATCACCTGCGGCCCCACCGAGGTTATCGGTAGTCTTCCCTTCGGGGTTGGCGCGCGTAAGTGGCGTATCCACTTCCATCCCATCTTGACGTTGTGCTCAGATGGGGGGGCCTTTTAGACTCCAGGTATTGCCCTATGGAAAGAGCCCCGGAGTTTTCCATCGCTCCCGGGTAGAAGGAGGCCCGGGTCTTGGTCCTACGGGTCCAGGACTAATGGGAGTAGATCCTCTGCCTCTTAACTTGTCCGCTGGGGTGTCACAATCTGTTATATATCTCATTCATAAATTCTAGATATTTCTAAAACGAACCAGAAACCGAATAATCTCTATTAGTCAAAAAGTCACTAGAAATGTCCATTTACCTCACTTATCTGTGTCGGTAAGTCTTGTCTCAGTGATACACTATCCGACTGTTATCTTTATCCGTTCCTTTATGTAAACAAGCTGCGTTTACGCTCCGCACGAACCTTTTATGTGCGTTGCCGCGACAGTATGTTGCCTGTTCCGTGTTGGAAATCCATTAGAAATTTTTGTTTACGTGCCAGGTTGTCAAACAAAAACATTTGGGTGGATCAAATGTAAACGGGAAATTGTTTCTTTTAAATTTATTTTATCTACAAACAAAAATGCTCATATACAAATTACTTTTCTGCATAGAGTCCCGCCTTCTATACACATCTTCGGCATTGGATTGGAAGGTTTTGGATGCCATCCTTATAGAAAGAAGAAGTACGCGTGCGGAGCCACTTGCTCAAGAACTCTTCTCCACTTACGTCATCATCAAAGCGCTGTCCTCCTAGTTCTTGTTTGAGTGTTTCAAACAAATTGTAGTCGCAGGACGATAAATCTGGACTGTAAGGAGTGTGTTCCAGAGGTGTCCAATGCATTTTCTCCAGTTTTTCCCGTGTAAAAGTGGCGGTATATGGCCTTGCATTGTCATGGAGAAGAATGACATTTCTGATCGGTTATCGGCGTCATTTGTTGTGATATACAGCTTTTGCTTCATCCAAAATCTTATAGTAATATGCTGCATTAATTGTCCTTTGCTTGTAAAGGAAATCCACCAGCAAAACGCCAGCGGATTCCCAGAAAACGGTTGCAAGCACCCTTCCATCAGGTGGAAGTGTTCTGAACTTGATCGGACCTGCTTCGTCTCCTCGCCGCCACTCCATGCTTGCTTGCTTTGACTCGGGAGTGTAATGATGCACCCACATCACAAGTCACAATGAGATTCAAGAAATGTTCTCCCTCCTCCTCGTAGCGATGCAGGTATCTCTGACAAACATCCTGGCGTAACGTTTTTTTGTTCCTGGTTGAGGAATGAGGAACCTGCCTGGAAGACAATTTTCTGTAATGGAGTTCATCTCGGATGATTATTTGAACACTTCCGTAACTTATTCCTAGGGGAAAAAACAATTTCGGATAATTTTATGCGCCGATCTTCTTCAATAACGACACCAATGGCAACAATATTGTCTGCAATAATGCTTGTCTGCTGTCTCCTCCTATGAGGTTCATGTTCTACAGCTTCTCTTCCTGCCACAAAATCTTTAGCCCAATCATACACTTCAATCTGCGAATGTTTCTTCCCCAAAGCGGAGCTATCTCAAATTTTCCCATTTTTTGGCACATTTTTGGCAAGAAATCTGATGGATAATGCGTTGCGCAACAGACGTGTGCACCTCTTACTCATGGCGTACTGACGCAGTCCCGTTCTCCGTGGTGCGCGCGCGCGCCTTACCTCCTATGGAGATACCCCAACCAACTTACTGACAAAGTCTCTCATCAAAATTATTGCCAACAGCAGCGTTATACTAAAATTCCGGTTTATATTTGATCTGCTCTCATATCATGTACATTAAATAATTATAATGGAAATATTTAAGATAATATTACTAAAATAGTTGTATTACAGTGTGCGAATAAAGATAACACAATTTTGTAAGTAGTTGTTTATCATTATTACATAGAAAATACACAGAAAAGCACTATATTAACATTATGCAAATGTATTTTTATATCACGGTAATTATTTGATAGTCAATAATCAAAGTGATCACTCTGAAATACGTTTATATTGAAATTTTTGTTCAAATTACATATTTGTAACTGTATATTATCTGTGCTGGTAACCTTTAATAAAATCTAAAGATGTCATATGTTATCGGTTATGGTGACCATTCATAAAAATGAAAGATATCAACACTATATGTACACTGTATAAGCGACGCAATCACCAGAACTTGACAAAAGAATATAAGTTCGTGGGGAATGCCAGTGCAATGGCTTTTGACAGAACGACGTCTGTCGGGTCAGCTATTATCTTCGCAAAAGTTAGGCATTTGGAGGCGGGCCGTACTGCAGACTCTAGCCAATCTTAAGCTTGTCTCGCCTAGCAGCGCTGCCAAACGTGGTACACGCATCTCACGCGCCTGAGCTGAGAACATAATATTAATTAATTACGCTCGAATAAATGTTTGTAAAATAACGGATGCTAATCTTATAATAAGAAAGAATTTTGTTTTCTGATCCTGACCGCAGAAAAATCATGTCTGTACAATACCTAGAACATGAGAGTAATTAGTGTAATTTTTGCGGGAATGAATTTAAGGGAAAAATATAATTAAGAATTAGTTTGGAATGCCGAGATTTTCTTGAAATGTTGTTGTGTCTATCAAAGAGGCTGAGTTTAAATCCAGTTTAGTATTTAATCGACCTTCGGTTTAAACACGAACGGTGTATCTCGGATGCGAGAGCCCCTAGTGGTCTACCGGGGAAATATACGAGTCAACTGGAGAATTTAATGTCAGGAAGGCACGTTGGCCATGGTAGCTCAAAGGTTAAGAGCGACTGGACGGAAACCAGTAGATCCGTGGTTCAAATCCCGGCCATGGCATTGAATTTTTCATGTTGACTCTATCCATCAAATATCTTAGCCTATATACGGCTAGTGTGGAGAAATGAGTAATTTCCATCAATTAACTAAAATAATAAGAGTTAAATGATGAAGCCTGGGACTTAAGTACTTACAATAGTAAGTCGCCACGAACGGTGTATCTCGGATGCGAGAGCCCCTAGTGGTCTACCGGGGAAATATACGAGTCAACTGGAGAATTTAATGTCAGGAAGGCACGTTGGCCATGGTAGCTCAAAGGTTAAGAGCGACTGGACGGAAACCAGTAGATCCGTGGTTCAAATCCCGGCCATGGCATTGAATTTTTCATGTTGACTCTATCCATCAAATATCTTAGCCTATATACGGCTAGTGTGGAGAAATGAGTAATTTCCATCAATTAACTAAAATTATTCTGTTCAGACAGAGAAGCCCACACACATCCACCCACACAGATCTTTCTCTAAAAATATATGGGATTCAGAGAGTCTCAGCTTCTGAATTTAGAGCGATTCTATAGACAATTCATATCAGGTAGTTTTATTTTAATCATACATTTCAGTGTATTAACTAAGGGTGTAGTTCTTCATGTTACAAGCTGCCTTACTCAGTAGCAAGATACTCGTAAATCAATGTTCTAGTCCCATTTAATGCTGAAGATCTTGGTGAAAGCAAAACACAACGAAAAAAATAATATTTATATTTTATAAGCACAAATTTTTTAAGCCTAACGTTTGGTATCAACATATTGTCTTCTTAAGGAAGACAAACACTTTCATATTTAGACAGGTGGAGACACTGAAAATTTCAATGCCATAACTGAGATTTGAACATGGATTTCCCGATCTCCATCCGGTTGCTGTAACCATTAAGCTACCATGGCCAACGTGCCAGTATGGCATTAATTCTCCAACTGATTCGTTTTAGGAATTCTCATATACACATGAGACAACTCCCTAAGGGCGACTTGACGTGTTGGATGTGCATTTGTTTACGGAACCAAACCCTATACATTCAGCCGCCGTTGCAGTACCTCCATTTTTAATGCTGAGCTGTACGAAATATATCGAGCAATTTTACTTTTATGTCGTCGAAAGCTGGGTGACTGCCTAATTCTTAGCGATTCTCTTAAGAGCTTTCGTCTGAGCGTTCTCTTCCTATCGTACAACGTATCCAGGATGCCCTCCACGTTTTACACGCCTCGGGCGTTAGCGTTGTGTGTGCATGGGATCCTGGCCACATGGGCCTAGCGGGGAATGAATTGGCGGATTCGGCAGCTAAGGCGGCAACCATAGAGCCCAGGGTTAACATTCCTTTGTTCACTTCGGAAGACTTTAGGTTCGTCGTGCGGAGGAGGATACTGTCGTGCTGGCGCTGTGAATGGTCTGGTCTCCGTGGAAACATACTTGGAATGGTGAAGGAGCGTCCGATTCCCCGTGCATCTCGACGAGAGGAAGCGATACTCGCTCAGTTACGAATTGGCCACTGCGTCTTTAGCCATAGTCATATTTTAAGAGGGGACCCTGCTCCAGTCTGCACGTTTTGCAACGATACCCTCTCGGTCCGCCACGTTCTTTTAGTGTTTTTTAACCTGGGACGTCTTTCCCGGTCTCTCCAGCTGCCGACCAGCTTAGCAGAAGTACTGGCGGAGGGCCAGAATGCTGTGGCCAAGGTTTTAGTTTGTTTTTAAATGTTAATTTTAGCACCTAGTAAGATATGCCTTTTAATATTTTTAACGTTTTATTATTTTTAGATTTTGACATACGTATATTTTAGTTATGATTTTATCTCTAAAGAAAGTTTTTAGCCATCTTTTAGAACGCTTAGTATTTTAGGGGAGCTGATGACTGCGAAGTTGAACGCCCTTAAACGTAACAATCATTATAATCATCTTAATGGTGGAATTTAATTGTTCTTTCACACTGGCCGTGTGTAGGCTAAAGTATGGAAAGATAGAGTCAAACTGAAAAATTCAATGCCATAGCCGGGATTTGAACCACGGATCTTCTGGTCGCCGTCCAGCTGCTCTCACCCTTGAGCCTATGGCCAACGTGCAGAAATGACATTAAATTCTTCAACTGACTCGTGTTTTTCCCGGTAAACCACTTCCATACTTTAGCCTACACACGACCAGTGTGAAAGAACAATTAAATTCCATTAACTGGCCTAATAGTGGTTAACTATAAAGCCCGGGCCTTAAAGTACGTACATGATGTAAGTCATCTCGCATTTATCCTTACATTATAAACAAGATAGTTACTAAAGATTTTATTTAAATGAGTAGATTTTTGGCAATCTTAACCGATTTTCATGTTCTTATTACTTTGTGGCGTTGGAGTTGGTAGAAATACCTCGACAGACTAATTATTATGCGCTTTGTGTTAATCGCACACCAAACGTCTAAAATTTTACGTTAAATTGTTTAAAATTTGGATTATCTGAAACACCAACAATGAATTTTGAATGCGCTGCACGATCGTTTTGGTGGAGCAATGTGTTATCTGAAACTTATTTTTATGAACATGGAAAGTAGTTCTTGAACGACATATCTACCTAGATAACTTCTGAAATTCGGGGGGACGTATGCAAATATTCAGGGTCTTACATAAATAGCCACAACATCCAAAGTTAGAGAAGCGAAACTTGGTATACTCATTTAGGATAATAGATTTAATATGCACAATTTGTTTCATAATTTTCCATTGTTTATAACTAATGCAGAGATATTTACAATATGCAGAGATATTTACAAACTTAAGCCTATTATTTTTTTTTCAAAATTCACATATGCTATCTTTCTGAAATTTGGTATGTTATTTTAAAATACACTAAAATGAATTTGTTGGATTTAGATTTCTTATTGAAGCTATATAGAATTCTTAAAAAATGTTAATCATATGCATCATTTAAAAATTAAAATAATTTCATATATTTTGTATCATGACATTCCATCTGGAGATTAATCTTAAATTCTAGAACCAAACAAATGTTCATTGTGGCATAAGAAATCTGTGTGCTAAATTGTACCACTGTAGATGAAGTAGTTTGAGAGAAAAATGGGTACGGGGAAAGGCCATTAAAATACAATAAGTACTAGTCAGTTTGCCTTTTAATTTTAGGTCAGAACTTCCCATATCCATAGTCTGTATCCTCATTCTGGTCTTCTTCAGCCTTTATTTTTAAATTCCTCTTCTGTCTTGCTTCTTTCTGCATTAATTTCATAGCCCTTTCTGCACCAGCGATGCGAATGTTGTCGATACTCTGCTAAATTGTTTCCATAAACACAACAGGTTGATACCCTAACTGATACATAACTTTCTTTCTGCCAACATTCCCATCATTAAACACTGTTGCAGCATCAAATGTAGCAATTTTCACCGCCATGGAAGACACAAATGATATTTTGGGACACTTTTTCCATATCAGACTGTTGAGACTTTCATTTGGGTTTTGTGTCTCTCCATAGAGACATTTTTTAGCAAGTCTGGGTGTGCTAAGAATTGGTAGGTGGGCTTTATAGATTCCAAGAGAGCTGATGGAAGACTATGGCTATGGTTATATGGCTCATTTATTTTCACTGGACACCAAGATTCACCACAAAGACCATGTTGTGGGTTTTCGTTAGTAGACAGTTTATGAAAATAGGTGACCCACACTGCATGTTGCATATTTTTCACATCTCCAATGTTTCTTATGATAGCAAGCCCATTGTAGTTCTGCAGTACACCTATTTCTTTCTGTGTCAATCTTCCTTTTCCACCAATAGGATTGCCATCTTTGAGCGTTCTTCCCTTCATCTCCTTACATTCTCTTCTGTATGTGTCTAATGCATTCTAGTTTTTCAATTTTTACATTGGGGCTATATGTGTAGCTCTCTAGTACACTTTTAAAAGGACTAGAATCACCATCACCTGGATATTTTGTATATCTAACCCTATGTTTTTCTTGTGACCTAGAAAATATCATCATGGCTGCAGGCTCCATTGCACCACTACTGCCATTAAAGTTTTTTTGAACAAGTTTCCTTGTGAATTTCTAGCCATTTTTCTTCACTTTCTTTACCATTATCTTTTTTTTTTTTTATTTTTACACACATGACAAAACTTGCTCATAACTTGAAAATCTAAAACGTTACCTGTATCTACACTTATTACAGTTGAAACTTCATACAGAGATGTGTGGCCACGTTTCATCCATGTATTGTCACATGATACACAAAGATCAGTCCCAATTATTTGTTCTTCTTTACTGTTATGAGCAACAGATTCCTTAGCAGCCTCAGAATCAGCCTGTCCATATAGACTGGAAAAATCTTGTACAATCAAAGAGTGAAGAAAAAGCTAAGAAAGAAGGGGACGTGGCTACTATGCAACACTAGGTCATTTAATTTTTTAAAGGAACATACAGACCACGTACAGTCATAATATTTTGGTGTTTGGTAGCTAACACTATATATTGTTTTACAAAACAATAAAAGTTAGATTTTTTGAAAATTTTCACGTCCCCCCTTAAGAACGTGGAAGTGTGTTACATATTTGACATTTTTGTCTGAAAATCCGGTATATAAACCTGAGGAGTCCCGTTTGTTCTCAGAAATATGAAACGGTAAAATGAAAATAAAAGTTTCCGTAGTTAAAATATCACATAAGCTTTTTGGGATAACATTAATTGCTTCAAATTATTGCCTGACTTGTATTCAAATATTCCAAAGTTGAAATCTGGTTCCACGTGCTCTCTGTGAAATTTCGGAAGCGATAAATTCCCTTTTCTATACAACTTTGTTACCAAGGAGTTGGTGATATTAAGTTGACCACTTCAGTGATGTAGGGTTAGCTAGAAGTCATTCAGAATGAAGAAAACTTCAGAGAATCATCGCAGATCATTGAAAATATTGTAAATTTCATGTTCCATTAATAGCTTAAACATATGATGATGGAAATAAAATGATTACATTTTTGAGAAAATTAAGATTTCAGAAAGTTTTCATCTGAAGGATAATTTAAAATTATTTGTTAACCTCATCTTTGAAGATTTTGAACTTAAATACACAGTTTGGTTAATTGATGGAAATTAATCACTCCTTCATACTAGTCGATGCAGGCTAAGGTTTTGGATAGTCAGACTGAAAAATCCCGCCGGTGGCATTGCATTTTTTGTCTCTATCTAATCAAGTTTGGTATATAGGAGAAACAGAGATGCATGTCGTGAACAAAACATGTTTTATATTCAAAGTCTCTAAAAACGTCTATTTCGGTGAAATAATGCCTTCTCTACTTACTTCTGAAGTAAATATACCTATATTTATAGAGAAAGTAAGAGCTTCATAAGATTTACATATTTTACAAAAATAAAAATAAGATATTTGCCAATGCAATATTGAACGATATGAAGAGTTAGAGGAACTTTACTATTTTGTATGTGAAAAATCAACACTTCCACAATTTAATTTAATACTAACATGTGCGCGCTTTTCATTAGGTTAGTCATATATGAAATAAGAAGTATTAGGCTGGGATATTGTGGACGTAAAGGTTTTAAAATGACCTTAAACTGTAACAAAATGACAAAATTCTGAGAAAGCTGTAATAAAAATTAACAAATCATTTTATAATGCGAATTAGCAAATGTTATGTTAATAATGAGCAAGTGGTTTAAATTACTATATTTAAAACTAACTTTATAGATAGTAATGTAATTATTATACTAAACAATTATAATAAATATAGTGATAATAAATAGCTTATAAATTCGTTTATGTATAATAAAAGACTTTAATTTCATGCACTTTACGGAACCATCAGTTGAAAATACACTCCTGGAAATTGAAATAGGAACACCGTGAATTCATTGTCCCAAGAAGGGGAAACTTTATTGACACATTCCTGGGGTCAGATACATCACATGATCACACTGACAGAACCATAGCCACATAGACACAGGCAACAGAGCATGCACAATGTCGGCACTAGTACCGTGTATATCCACCTTTCGCAGCAATGCAGGCTGCAATTCTCCCATGGAGGCGATCGTAGAGATGCTGGATGTAGTCCTGTGGAACGGCTTGCCATGCCATTTCCAGCTGGTGCCTCAGTTGGACCAGCGTTCTTGCTGGACGTGCAGACCGCGTGAGACGACGTTTCATCCAGTCTCAAACATGCTCAATGGGGGACAGATCCGGAGATCTTGCTGGCCAGGGTAGTTGACTTACATCTTCTAGAGCACGTTGGGTGGCACGGGATACATGCGGACGTGCATTGTCCTGTTGGAACAGCAAGTTTCCTTGCCGGTCTAGGAATGGTAGAACGATGGCTTCGATGACGGTTTGGATATACCGTGCACTATTCAGTGTGCCCTCGACGATCACCAGAAGTGTACGGCCAGTGTAGGAGATCGCTCCCCACACCATGATGCCGGGTGTTGGCCCTGTGTGCCTCGGTCGTATGCAGTCCTGATTGTGGCGCTCACCTGCACGGCGCCAAACACGCATACGACCATCATTGGCACCAAAGCAGAAGCGACTCTCATCGCTGAAGACGACACGTCTCCATTCGTCCCTCCATTCACGCCTGTCACGACACCACTGGAGGCGGGCTGCACGATGTTGGGGCGTGAGCGGAAGATGGCCTAACGGTGCGCGGGACCGTAGCCCAGCTTCATGGAGACGGTTGCGAATGGTCCTCGCCGATACCCCAGGAGCAAAAGTGTCCCTAATTTGCTGGGAAGTGGCGATGCAGTCCCCTACGGCACTGCGTAGGATCCGACGGTCTTGGGGTGCATCCGTTCGTCGCTGCGGTCCGGTCCCAGGTCGACGGGCACGTGCACCTTCCGCCGACCACTGGCAACAACATCGATGTACTGTGGAGATCTCACGCCCCACGTGTTGAGCAATTCGGCGGTACGTCCACCCGACCTCCCGCATGCCCACTATACGCCCTCGCTCAAAGTCCGTCAACTGCACATATGGTTCACGTCCACGCTGTCGCGGCATGCTACCAGTGTTAAAGACTGCGATGGAGCTCCGTATGCCACGGAAAACTGGCTGACACTGACGGCGGCGGTGCCCAAACGCTGCCCAGAGAGCAGCATTCGACGGCCAACACCGCGGCTCCTGGTGTACCCGCTGTGCCGTGCGTGTGATCATTGCTTGTACAACCCTTTCGCAGTGTCCGGAGCAAGTATGGTGGGTCTGACACATCGGCGACAATGTGTTCTTATTTCCATTTCCAGGAGTGTATATTCCACCGAATTCTCTAACATACTGTTTCAAACGGGATGCAGCTGATTGTTTGGGTATCTGTTACCTAGCACAACAAATTTACACACTTCACAAATCACGCTCAAACTGCGACACTTGTGGCCCCTGATTGAAACAATCTACTTCCACTCGGATATACGGTGTAATTAGTGATTCGCCGGATTGATGCATTGTCACAGAATTTCATTAAGTTTAAGAGAGGATAAGTGGGGTTTACACTGACCTGTATTAATTCAGATCATTACCTAAGTTACAAAGTTAATGTATAACTAAAAATTATATAAAACGAACTTCAAGCACATGTTACTCAAAAATGCTCAAAAAATTCATAAAAATATGGAAATTAGCTCATTATTCATTTAAATATAAGCAAATGAATATTTTGAAATCATTGAAAAAATGTATTTTATGATCTATCTTTAACAATCACATATATCTAACGTATTTTTCCAGAATGCATCTAATTTCCAAAATACATCGTCTCTGCCTACTGAGGAACTTTTCATGAGAATCCGGACCCTAGTCATAACGTAGTGTCAAAATATTATGGGATATAAACCGACCAAGGTTTGTTTCAAATAAGCCTGCCCCGTGTCTCTTAACGCTCACGTGACCTAATCATCTCTCATTAGCTGTCGTTATTTAACATGATATATCTTAATATGTTCGAAGGGAATTGTCAAATATATATTTTTAAAACCATATAAATTAAATTTATTACGTAACAGAGTTAATTTATCTGGAATGTAGGTTAATTCTTAAACATACTTTACTTCGCACCTGTCGCTCGGGAAGATTGACGATAGCAGGTGCGTCTATCGGTATTGGTGACATATTTGGATATATGACTTCATCGGTAAACTTGCTATAAACTGGATTTATCGCATATTGCACCGCCTATGGCACCGAAAACATTACCACTTAGGGTAAAGGGGAAGACAACAGCACGCCGAGGGATACATATCAGCCCGTCAAGATATTTGAAACAATTTACAAGAAATAGAACGAAAGACACCTATGTACAAGCAGCATTTCGAACTATACGAAATTATTTCTTAGACGGCTAAAATAAGCACTCTCTTGACAAGAAGTAACTGGCTGAAATTGCGTGTAAACGTCAGACGAATCGAGGGCACCCGTCATATATCAGTAATGGTTGCTGGTTGGAAAACTTAAAGGAGATTGCGTTAATGACGCGTGAGTTTACGAAGAATAACAGCCGCCATATGATAACAGATGCGTTTGCAGATCATTGCTTTATTGGGAAGTAGGTCAGAAGGTTAAATTCAGGTGAGAGGGCCTCGAACTCAGTATAGTGCATTTCTTTCCTCGCACGTTGCTTTCTGCAGTTGAAAAAGAAAAACCATCTCTAAGTATCGAATAAAATCACTCGTCAAAGACGGAATCGAGTGCTATCGGTAATGGGGATTTGGCTTTTACGGAGCATTTCTGTGAATTATTTTTCTTGAAGGAAACTAGGTCAAATAGATGTAAATTTTGTACACTCAGGTCATTGAATAGTGCCTATATAATGCGAAATAATTTGTTGATAAGAAGTAATAAATATCTCTGTCTTTCCTAGCCCCCACTTACAGCTAGTACCCCCCTTTTAATGTCTGTTTTACCCAACATTTCTTCGGGCTCTTGGGCCTGAAACCCACCTTTGTGTTGGCTAAAATTCTTTCAAGCGACTTAGATGAAATGCAAAGCGACCCCTCCCCTTTTGACAGTCACCTAGGTCTGCTATTTGTTCAAAGGCTAATGTGTGTGTGTGTGTGTGTGTGCGTGTGCGTGTGCGTGTGTGTGTGTGTGTGTGTGTGGGGCGGTTGGATTTGATTTCGAACTCAATAAGAGATTGACTTACCCAGAAATGACATGTAATACAAATGGTAAGGTGTTTCTGCCAATATTAAATAATGAAAACTACTAAAAAAGCCCAGAAGCATCGGCATATGCACTCGATTGTATTTCCTAGCCCGCCTCGGTAGCGTGGTGGTAGCATGTCTGCCTCACGTTCAAAAGGTCCCGTGTTCGAATCTCGGTCAGGGTGAGTTACCTGGATAAGGTTTCTCCGGGGTTTGCCCTTATCCTGAAAGGCGAATGTAGGGTAACTCTAAGCTCTATGGACCCTGGGCGCATTTGAGCATCATTTCACCCATTGCATTCATCGTCCGATATGACTTAACGGGACGTAAGTAACAAAAAAAAAAAAAGGATTGTATTTCTTAAAGGCATAGTTGCCAATGAATGAATAAATGAATTCGAAATTAGTGGATGAATCGAGACAATGAAACAAATTGTTATGATATGATCACTGATACTGTTTTACGTTAAGACTAAAAATTAAAAAAAAAAAAAAAAGAATTAAAGAAAATTAAGAAAGTTAAGAAATTTTTTACATGAAAACATATATATGAATATGATAATATATTGTTATAAATAGGGGTGACTACATTTCTGATAAAATTTCAAATACATAAAATTGGTCAGACAAATAGACATATAAGTAAATTTTGGAATTTATAATTACTAAACAGTATTAAGTGCACATTTTTCATTCTGTTCGATCAATATATTGCGTTATATGCATGTTTTATTACAAGTCCCTACAAACAAAACTGTAATACCCCTGCTTGGTTCCAAATTAAAAACGCGCGCACCTTTTAAAGTTTCTGCAGAATTTTTATGTACTTTGTACTACACTGATTTCTCAATTGGTATGTAATTGCTTTTTAGTATCAGCTTTATTAATTGAAAATAAACCAAAATAGTATCAGCTTTATTATTTGAAAATAAACGAAAATAGTATCAGCTTTATTATTTGAAAATAAACCAAAATAGGAAACAAAAGTTAAAGGACTGCCACATTGACAACTTTTATTCATTGTCATCGTGAATCTTTACATCGAATTTTATTACGCAACTCATATCTGTTAGAGGCGCAGACTTTTAGGAAAGAAAAACAGTGGAAACATCAAAAGCGGGAAAACAGCAATAAAGAAGTTGTTTCCTAACTCCCATTTAAGCCCCCCAGGTTGTCAGAATCATGAAGCAGCAGTTACTATAATTATCCAAACTTCAGAATAATTTTATAGACACTTTTAAGTCAATGTCCTCGTATTCAGAGTTATTTTGACGATATTTCTTCTATCTACATCAGTAGTTTGAAGCTAAAGATCTGTTTCCCTTCTTCTAGTACCACTTACCCATTCTGAAGGGTTCATAAAAATGGCAGTTTAAAATGTTGACAAAAAGGAAAACTACTTCCAGACTACTAAAATAATATGGAAGACATTTATTTCTGTGCTCAGTTCTTTGACATTTTCTTTCAGTACATGTGTGTTATTTAATTTCACCTAGAGCTTCCAAACGTCACATCATCAAAACTTGAAAGGAAAACAACTTTCTTTAAGCTTAATCATTTAAATTAAATTATGGCTCTAAGAAAACTAACCATTAAGCAATTTGCAGATAAAATAAAAGTGCAACACAATTTTATAATGGCGGCTAACTTCCCTAATACCTATTTAATGTAAAGAAACTGCATTCTTTTACAAGAAACATGGATTCTGACGTATCCGAATAAAAACTCTTACTGTTTAGCAACGCAAAGAAAGTCCCTGAAAGGAATGTGTCAGCCAGTGTCACCCTTACACAGTGGGATAAGGACAGCGAATGTGTGATAGGGAACGCATGTTACACAAGGAGTAGAACCGTTAAAATACATGCTCCTGTTCAGTCAGTACACTAAAACCCAGAAGATTCATTTACAAAAGTAGAAGACGTCAGGATGTTTTTGAACTGGCATGGGGTATCATAAGTCTAACCAGGGAGGGTGTGGGAACTTTCTTCAACTCCCCCTGCGTCTCATGCACCGGAGACTTTCTCTCCTGTGGAATACTGTACTAAAAGTGTATGTACATAAGCATGTATGTTTGTGGGGAAGAGGAAGAGAAAGAAAAGCATAACTCAAAATTATTAATCAAGTAAGTACATAAAGGGCTTATCTCTAAGTCTATTTTGCGTGGGAACGCTATATTACTGTCGATTTTGTGATAGAACGGTCCTAATTGGGTCAATATGACCTCCGTCTCCCCAGGAGATGGATGAGCTACTGTCTCCACAAGGATGCACTTGGGTGGTAAAATCTGCCTCTCCTTCTCCATTCCCAAACAGCGCTAAGTTACGCCGTACCGTGCTTGGTCGTGGCTGGAAGAGTGACACCTGATTCTGCGCCAGAGAGTGTGCGGCCGACCCGGACACATCAACTCCCATCTGGCCTCTCGCTTCTGGTTCCGCCTCTGCTTACAGATCGCCAGTGACCGTCCTAAGCGAGGCGAATCGGGCACTGTCCCCCTTCATCAGATGGTACACCCCGGCACCAGAAGTATCGGTAGAGTCCAACCGCGCCGTCTAATAGAAAGACACGCAAATGACAATACTGTCACCTAATTATAGGAATGCACGGCCAGCTAGCAGCAGGGTAGGGCCAGACGGGAAGCATTCAGCACACGCCTACCCATTTGTTTCGTGTCGCTAACTGAAGGGATCGTAGACCACTGTGCCGTCTCTTTCCCCTCCCCCTGCCGTCTCGAACCTTCGTGATGATTCACTGAACCGCGAGACTTCCAGAAACAGCGATATTCCTATAAAAGGGGCTGTAGTGGCGAGTGAGTCAGTTCTTGGCAAGCAGCCGTAAGGAGCGCCGAGTGAGTTAACGGACCGGAAGACTGTGAACGTGCATCAGAGGTGTTGTACGTAACTGTGAGCGTTCAGTGGACCTGTGACAGACGAACTGGTGAATTGTAATTGTGTGCATTACGTACTTCTGTGTAATCGGCAAGTGTTCCAACTGTAATTCGGTGGAAATAAAGAACATTTTTGAGTTGTGCAATTGGACTTTTAATTTCACGAATCCACAAAGTCACAATACCTATTATACCGCACGGGTAATCCGCAGAGCGAATAGGTACCGTGGCGTGTTACCTCCGCCCTGGAGAACTTGGGCGACCTGCTCTTTGCTCTTGGCTCAGAACGGCCCTAACGATTTTATAAAAACTACAGGAGATTAATTTGCACGACAAGTAAAATTAATTATATCTTACATTTTCCATAAATAGCCTATGAATTCCTCTGTAACTTCATCTTTGTAAAAAGTAAAAACTTCCACATAAAAATGTACATGTCGAAAACGTATGCTGTTTATATCAAATAATTGATTTTATAGCCTTAACCATTGCCGATATATTTTTTGATATTGATTTACAGATCTTTGATAACTTTTGAAGCTCTTAGGGATCATTATTTTGAAAGGTTACGGCTAGGATATATCGCACCATGAATGGTATGGTTGAAATGATGCTGGGCTCCATAACGCTTGCTTACACGACATTCATCTTTCAGAATAAGAAAACCCCGTTGAATACTTTAATCTGGTAACTCACCTTATTCTAGATTTAAACTTAGAACCACTAGGGAACACCACAAAGGTGTGTAATAATTTTTCTTCTTCTGATGTACAAGGAGGGAATTCCAGAGCCTGCATATAGAGATTTGAAATATATTTATAAAATGGAATTCCATTAGCTTGTGAAATGAAATGTTTCTGTAAACGTTTACTTAGATTTAAATGAAGTACAAAATTAAGTTTTCGAATAATAGTTTGCTAAGGGACAAAAATAGAAGATAAAGTGATGTATCAACACTTTTGCTTAAGACGTGTTTTCAATTGTTAATGCTTCTCTAAATGCATATAAGGGCTGTCTTTTAAGGGGATTTTGATATTAGATTCAAATGATAAGTTTGTGTTCAACTGGAATTTTCCTGGGCGTGAGCAAAGGCTTATAAAATGGGCAAGAAAATTGTCACAGTTCTTAGTAAAGAAGCAGTGCATTTCTGATGACATTCAGCTACTCTACTTGTTGCCACTTAAAATAACTTTTTCACCGAATGGGGTGCGTCCAGGAGGTGTTGTAAAGTTTAAACTATCTCCGGTATTTTTTATCTGAGGTTTAAGATGGAGAAAATTGAAGATCGTAGTGTGATCAATTTTCTGCATTTGAAGGGCAAAAATGCCCGGGAAATCCAGGAGGAGATGACGACTGTTTATGGTAATGATTGCTAATCATATGACACTATTGTGAGTTGGAAAAGGAATTTTCAAACTGGTCATATGTCCCTGACAGAGGAGCCAAGAGCTGGTAGACCGTCAATGGCAGACGATGCTGTCACAGTGAAGAAAGTGGAGTGTGAAATACTGAAGACAGACGAGCAACCATCCAAATGATCATGAATGAGTATGATTATGAGTATGGTAATATGATAGTGTGTGTAAAATTATTCATGACGAACTGCACACGTGTAAGGTGCCTGCACGGTGGTTTCCACGTTTGCTAACCCCTTTCCAAAAGCAACACGGCGTTACCTTTCAAGACAGATGTTGATGCTGTTGGAACAGGATGAAGATGATTTTTTTTGATCGTCTGGTAACCATGGATGAATCCTGGATCTATCAGTATGATGCAGAGACAAAAACCATGAGCATGGAATGGAAATATGCCGAGTTCCCTCTCCCAAATAGGCTTCTTCTTCTTCTTCTTCTTCTTCTTCTTCTTCTTCTTCTTCTTCTTCTTCTTCTCTTCTTCTTCTTCTTCTTCTTCTTCTTCTTCTTCTTCTTCTTCTTCTTCTTCTTCTTCTTCTTCTCTTCTTCTTCTTCTTCTTCTTCTTCTCTTCTTCTTCTTCTTCTTCTTCTTCTTCTTCTTCTTCTTCTTCTTCTTCTTCTTCTTCTTCTTCTTCTTCTTCTTCTTCTTCTTCTTCTTCTTCTTCTTCTTCTTCTTCTTCTTCTTCT
>CM060953.1:69600488-69699521 GCA_030765055.1 Mantis religiosa | reverse complement strand
GAGAGAGAGAGAGAGAGAGAGAGAGAGAGAGAGAGAGAGAGAGAGAGAGAGAGAGGTGGATTTGATTTCGAACTCAATAAGAGATTGACTTACCCAGAACTGACATGTAACACAAATGGTAAGGTGTTTCTGCCAATATTAAATAATGAAAACTACTATAAAAAGCCCAGAAGCATCGGCATATGCACTCGATTGTATTTCCTAGCCCGCCTCGGTAGCGTGGTGGTGCCATGTCTGCCTCACGTTCAAGAGGTCTCGAGTTAGAATCTCGGTCAGGGTGTTACCTGGATAAGGTTTGTCCGGGGTTTCCCTTATCCTGAAGGCAAATGTTGGGTAACTCTAAGCTCTGTGGACCCTGGGCGCATTTGAGCATCATTTCACCCATTCCATTCATCTCCGATATGACTTAACGGGACGTAAATAACAAAAAAAAAAAAAAAAAAAAAAAAGATTGTATTTCCTAGAGGCACAGTTGCCAATGAATGAATAAATGAATTCGAAATTGATGGATGAATCGAGACAATGAAATAAACGAATCAAGACAATGAAACAAATTGATATGAAATGATCACTGATACTGTTTTACGTTAAGACTAAAAATTAAAAAAAAGTTAAGAAAATTAAGAAAGTTAAGAAAAATTTTACATAAAAACATATATATGAACATGATAAAATATTGTTATAAATAGGGGTGACTACATTTCTGATGACATTTCAAATGCATAAAATTTGTGAGACAAATAGACATATAAGTAAATTTTGGAGTTTATAATTAATAAACCGTATTAAGTTCACATCTTTCATTCTTTTGGTTCAATATCTTGTTTTATATGCATGTTTTTGTTTCAAGTTTCTAGACAAAAAACTGTAATACCCCTGCTTGGTTACAAATTAAAAACGCGTGCACCTTTCCTGCAGATTTTTTATGCACTTTGTACTACACTAATTTCTCAATTCGTATACAATTGCTTTTTAGTATAAGCTTTATAATTTGAAAATAAACCAAAATAGGAAATAAAAGTAAAAGGACTGCCACATTGACAACTTTTATTCATTGTGCATCGTGAATCTTTACATCGAATTTTATTGTGCAACTCATATCTGTTAGAGGCGCAGACTTTTAGGAAAGAAAAACAGTGGAAACATCAAAAGCGGGAAAACAGCAATAAAGAAGTTCTTTCCTAACTCCCATTTAAGCCCCCAGGTTGTCAGAATCATGAAGCAGCAGTTACTATAATTATCCAAACTTCAGAATAATTTTATAGACACTTTTAAGTCAATGTCCTCGTATTCAGAGTTATTTTGACGATATTTCTTCTATCTACATCAGTAGTTTGAAGCTAAAGATCTGTTTCCCTTCTTCTAGTACCACTAACCCATTCTGAAGGGTTCATAAAAATGGCAGTTTAAAATGTTGACAAAAAGGAAAACTACTTCCAGACTACTAGAATAATATGGAAGACATATATTTCTGTGCTCAGTTCTTTGACATTTTCTTTCAGTACATGTGTGTTATTTAATTTCACCTAGAGATTCCAAACGTCACATCATCGAAACTTGAAATGAAAACAGCTTGCTTTAAGCTTAATAATTTAAATTAAATTACGAATCTAAGAAAACTAAGCATTAAGCAATTTACAGATAAAATAAAAGTGCAACATAATTTTATAATGGAGCCTAACAGATTTTCTACTTTCCCTAATACCTATTTAATTTAAAGAAACTACATTCTTTTACAAGAAACATGTATTCTGACGTATCCGAATAAAAACTCTTACTGTCCAGCAACGCAAAGAAAGTCCCTGAAAGGAATTTGTTAACCAGTGCCACCCTTACACAGTGGGATAAGGGCAGCGAATGTGTGTGACAGGGAACGCATGTTACGCAAGGAGTAGAACCGTTAAAATACATGCTCCTGTTCACTCAGTACACTAAAACCCAGACCCCCAGGGGCCTACTACGGTAGGTACGGGCATTGACGATCCCGGGGTCCCGAGCCAATCATCCCCATCGTCACCCTCTCACCCCATTTTGGTTGTGCCACGTTGGTCACCCTTAGTTTTAAGCTTCTTCCTCTTCTAGGTTTATTGTCCTATTTTAGCTTTAGCTGTTTAGGTTTATAAACTCCTGCCTCACCACCAGGGATCTTTCTTCTCTCTCCGTGGTTCCTGTCCCACGGTTCCAGCGCGGCTTCCGACTTGCGTGCTCTCCGGAGGTCTCAGGCGTGAAGGTTGTAGTGGACTTCCTACTGACCCTGTGTGTGACCTTAGGTGCGGAGCCCGTCCACACCGTCATGTACACTCACGTAGTCTCCATGAGGCCCGGCTGGTTTTAATGGTCCGAAGGCCGTGAGTCATTGGGCCAGTATTACCAGCCGGACGTGTTACCGCTGACGGGAGCCCCGGTGTAATCAACCACAAGCCCCCTGAATCCGTGCATACGTCTGTTGACTGCTGCATGGTCTAAAGTGGGGGGCCACAGGCGGTTATTCCTGTGGTAGGGGCCTAAAGCCGGGGTGTCACGTGGTGAACGGTTCTCACATTTGGGCAACAGTAGTTGGACGGTAGCTCCTCTGAAGTACAATCGAGATCGGTCGTGGGAGGGGTCTCCCATGACGGCGCAGACCATGAAGGTTTGGTGTCTTTTTCTTTCACCCCCGGATGGCAGGCTGACGCCGACGGTTCCGGAAGGGGGTCCTCTAACCATGGCTCCTCCGCGCAAACCTTCTCCATTTGATTCCTTTTTGGTCGTGACCCTGAGTTGTGAAAACGAGACAGTGCGAGACATTAGTCCTTTTTATATCCAACGCGAGCTTGATCGGATATGTGGCGTTCTAAAATCTGCAACTCGGTTAAGAGACGGTACCCTTTTGGTAGAAACAAAGAACCAGGATCAGTCCAGTAAGCTCCTGAAGGCTTGCTTGTTGGGTTCCTACCCCATTCGCGTAGCCCCACATGACTTTGAATACCTGTAGAGGGGTCGTGACAACCTCCAGTTTGGACGGCCTCTCTAACGAGGAAATAGTATCTAATTTGACTGACCAGAATGTGTGCGAGGCGTACCGTCTCCTTGGTAAACGTGATAGAAAGTCTGTTCCCTTGCGGACAGTCTTCCTCACTTTCAAAGGTACCACATTGCCGGACGCTATCTATTGTGGGTACGAACGTGCTGCAGTGCGACCGTATGTCCCAAACCCCATGCGCTCTTTTCGGTGTCAGCGGTTTGGACATACTCAGGCCCGCTGTACTTTTGATGCTGTATGCGACCGTTGCAGTTTACCTCCCCATGGCGACGCTATATGTACTCGCGACCCGGTCTGCGTCAATTGTGGTGGTACGCATCCCTCCAGCTCCCGGCAATGCCCGTAGTTTCTTGATGAGAAGGCCATTCAGGAACTGCGCGTCAAAGAACGTCTGTCCTTTATAGAGGCAAAAAGACGGTTTGAGCAACTGAAACCTGCTGCCAGCTTGGGATACGCATCAGCAGTTCACCGCTCTCCTGTGCATGCGACGCAGTCTGTTGCCACACGGACCGTCAATGTTTCGGATGCTTCAACCCAATGCGACTTCCTGGAGACTGCCAAACCTTTTAAGGCGTTGGCACCAGCAGCCTCGTCTAGCTCCTCTACGGCCCCAGCTGCAGTTTCACGTTCCGTGTCGGTCAGCACTACTCCCGGTACTTCTACGGGTTGCCGCTCCCGTAGTCGCATTCGAGGAACCGGCAGGACTTCTGTTCAGTCGGTTTCCCGATCCCCTTCTCGAAGGGACTCTTCCGACTCCCGCACATCTGAGGAGTCGCCCATGGAGCGACCGTTTGTCGGTCCCAAGTCCACCAAAGTGCGGAAAAAAGAGAAACGACGTCCGACTACCTGAACCCTCATTCCTCGCGCCCTTGCTATCTTTAATTTTCTCCCTAACACCGCCGCTCCCCCTAGTTCTTTTCCATGGCTCTGTTAACGTGGAACATTCGTGGTGTGCGCTCACATAGGGCAGAGCTCCAGCTCTTGTTGCGGTCCTACAACCCCATAGCGGTTTGTTTACAAGAGACCAAACTTCGCCCTCAGGATGCTTTTGATTTGCGTCATTATATTCCGGTACGCTTCGACCTTGTGCCGGAAGTGGGCTCTCCTGCTCATGGTGGTGTCATGATTCTCACACGTGCTGATGTTTTTGGTCAACCTCTACCCCTTAACACTACTTTGCAAGCTGTTGCTCTTCGGCTCAGTCTTCCCGGTTTTTCGTTTACCTTATGCACAGTTTACCTCCCCCCTTCAGACTTCGTCCTTCCTGCCGACCTCTCTCAACTCGCTTCGCAGCTGCCCACACCCTTTCTTCTTTTGGGGGATTTTAATGCCCATCATCCGTGTTGGGGTTCTCCTAGGGCGTGTGCAAGGGGAACCCTACTTGCTGACTTCTTTGACCAGTTTCCTCTCCTTGTTTTAAACACTGGTGAACCCACCTTTTTTTCCGATTCCACCGGTACTCCCTCCCACCTCGATCTTTCTATTGCTCCACACAGCTTGCTCATTGTTTCCAATGGCATGTAGTATCTGACACTCATTCTAGTGATCACTGCCCATGTGTGCTAACGTTACTCTCCCACAACGTTCCCCGCTCGTGCATCCTCATGGCAACTCTCCAAGGCCAACTGGGCGCTCTTTTCCGAAGCTGCCACATTCAAGGATTCACAGTTTACTTCTATTGACCTTCAGGTCGACCATCACTTCAGTTGTTGTCTCCGCTGCCGAGCAATCTGTTCCGAAATCCTCCACGGAGCCTCGGCGTTTGCCTGTCCCGTGGTGGACTTTTGAGTGCCGCGATGCCCTTCGCGCGCGCCGGAAAGCTCTTAGGGTATTTAAACATCACCCCACCGTCGAGAACTTGGTAGCTTATAAACAGCTGCGCGCACAAGCTCGACGTGTTTTTAGGGCTAGCAAAAGAGCGTCCTGGACTTCCTTTGTTGCCTCTTTCTCGCACACCACCCCTTCTTCTGTGGTTTGGGAGAAACTCCGTCGTGTTGCTGGTAAATGGCCACCCTCATTCATTCCTGGACTCCAGGATGGACCTCTCACTGTTGTAGATGCGGTTGATGTTGCTAACTGCCTGGGTAGCACTTTTGCTGCCGCCTCCAGCTCTGCCAACTACGTTTCGACGTTTCGGGTCCTCAAGTCTCAGATTGAGGCCCAGGAATTATCTTTCCGCTCAGCTAACCTGGAGTGCTACAACGCAGAATTTAGCTTCCGGGAGCTGGACTTGACTTTATGCTCCTCTCCCTTATCCGCTCCTGGGCCTGATGGTGTTCACGTGGCTATGCTTCAACACCTCTCCTTTGCTAGTAAAGAGTTTCTGCTTCGCATGTACAACCGCATCTGGCGTGACGGAGTTTTCCCTACAGCTTGGCGCGAGGCAACTCTCATTCCGGTCCCAAAACCGGGTAAGGACCGCCGTTTGCCCTCCAGTTACCGCCCCATCTTCCTCACCAGTACAGTGTGTAAGGTGATGGAGCGCATGATTAATGGGCGCTTACGATGGTGGCTTGAGTCGGAGAACCTTCTGTGCAACATCCAATGCGGATTTCGCCGTTACCGTTCCAGCACTGATCACCTGATTTCCCTCTCGACTCATATCATGAACGCCTACCTGCGCCGCTGCCAAACTGTGGCCGTCTTTTTTGACCTTACGAAAGCCTATGACACCTGTTGTCGGACTGGCATACTACGCACCATACATCAGTGGGGTCTTCGTGGTCGACTTCCCATTTTCCTCCGGGAATTCATGAGGGAGCGGTCCTTTCGTGTTAGGGTGGGGTGTAATCTATCCCGCGTTTTTCATCAGGAAAACGGGGTACCCCAGCGTTACCCTCTTTGCCATTGCCATCAATCCTATCACTGAGTGTATTCCCGCTGGAATATCCTCTTCGTTATTTGTTGATGACTTCGCCGTATATTGTAGCTCTCGGCGGACGAGTATCTTGGAGCGTCGGCTCCAGGTCTGTTCAGATCGCCTTTACACTTGGAGCCTCCACAACGGCTTCTATTTTTCCACCGAGAAGACCGTATGCGTGAACTTTTGGCGCTGTAAGGCGTTTGATTCACCCTCACTCCACCTCGGTGCCCATACGCTTCCTTTTGCAGAGGAAGCTAAATTTTTAGGATTGGTGTTCGATAGGAAGCTTAGCTGGGATTCTCATATCGCTTCCCTGAAAGGTCGCTGTGCCCGGTCCCTCAATATCTTACGTGTCTTATCAGGTACATCCTGGGGAGCTGATCGGACCGTGCTCTTACAGCTCTATCGGTCCCTGGTACGATCAAAGCTTGACTATGGGAGTGTGGTATATTCGTCGGCACGGCGTTCCATTTTGAGCCGTTTGGATCTTGTGAACAATCGGGGGATACGTCTAGCTACTGGTGCTTTTCCAACCAGCCCCATCCCCAGTCTGTACGCTGAAGCAGCTGAACCTCCCCTGTTCTATAGGCGAGATATTCTTTTAGGCACCTATGCATGCCGTCTATCCTCTCTACCCACGCACCCAACGTACAAGCCTTTCTTTGACTCGTCTCTTGATCGCCAGTACGCTGTCAGCCCCCTTGCATTACTTCCGCCCGGTGTTCGGTTTCGCCTGCTTTTTCGGGCCCTGGACGTCACACTACCGCCAGTATTGCCTCGCAGGGAATCTATTTTTCCTCCTTGGTTGCGGTATGACACCCTATTACACCTTGGGTTGACGTCGATGCCCAGGTCTGCGTTTCCGACCACTGGCATCCAATCCGCATTTTTAGAACTTCAGCAGCATTTTAAGAACTACAGTTTTATTTTTACGGACGGCTCTAAAACCGACCGAGGTGTTGGCCGTGCCTTCGTAGCTGCTGCGGAGAGTTTTACGTTTCGTCTTTCCGGACAGTGCTCGATTTTTACCGCTGAACTTTTAAGTATCTATCAAGCCCTACTTTTTATCAGCCAGCAGCACTCTAACCACTTTGCCATATGTAGCGATTCTCTGAGTGCTCTACAGAGCATTCGTTCGCTGTACCCCAGCCATCCCCTAGTACAGCGAATACAGGATCGGCTGCATTCGCTCGCTAATTCAGGGTTCCACGTGTCGTTCGTTTGGGTTCCCGGACACGTAGGCATTCCGGGCAATGAGGCTGCTGATGCCGCCGCGAAGTCTGCTATTTTATGCCCCACTGTTTTAAGCAATTCTGTTCCTTTCGAGGATCTTAGTGCTTCCCTTCGCCGAGCCATCAACACTCGCTGGCAGGATGACTGGTCCGCGTTCGTTGGGAACAAACTCCGGGAGGTTAAACCTCTTCCGCTTCCCTGGGTCACATCTTCACGTTCTTCTCGCAGGGAAGAGGTTATTTTAGCTAGACTTCGCATCGGGCACTGCCGTTTTAGCCATCAACACTTGTTACGCCAGGACTCAGCACCTCATTGTTTTCACTGCGGTGAGCCCTTGACGGTGCAGCACTTTTTAGTGGAGTGCCGATTTTACTCAACCTTGCGTTCCTCCTTGGGTTTGGCATCCAACCTCAGCGCAATGTTGAGGGATGATATTGCTGCTGTGGAGGGCCTCTTCGACTTTTTACAGCGCAGCGGCATGCTTCGTTCCATATGATTTCAACATCCCTCGCCGTGCCTCATTTTAGATTCATCTCGGCACTCCTATTTTAGCTATTTTAACAGTTTGAGCATCTTTTATGTTTTTTGTGTTTTTGGACCTCTTAGTAGATTTTATTGTTTTTAGCGTTTACATTTCAGGTGGGCTTTTCCTAGTCTGAGCTCGGGCGCTAATGACCTCAGCTGTTGTGCGCCCCGTAAGCCCCACCACCACTACTACTACTACTACTACTACTACTACTACTACTACTACTACTACTACTACTACTACTACTACTACTACTACTACTACTACTACTATAACCCAGAAGATTCATTTACAAAAGTAGATGACGTCTGAATGTTTTTGAACTGTCATGGGGTGTCATATATCTATCCAGGAGAATGTGGGAACCCTCAACTCCCCCTGCGTCTCATGCACCGGAGACTTTCTCTCCTGTGGAATACTGTACTAAAAGTGTATGTACATAAGCATGTATGTGGGGAAGAGAAAAGAAAAGCTTAACACAAAATTATTAATCAAGTAAATACTTAAGGGGCTTATCGGGCCCAAATGACCTTGCTGTCGACGGGCCCTAAAACCCCACACACTCACTCACTTAAGGGGCTTATATCTAAGTGTATTTTGCGTGGAAACGCTATATTACTGTCGGTTTTGTGAAAGAACGGCCCCAAATGGGTCAATATGACCTCCGTCTCCCCAGGAGACGGAGGAGCTACTGCCTCCTCAATCGCATCGCAGGTACTGGCAGGCTGTGTTAGCTCGAAGATTGTTGCTGTGTGCCCACCCAGGTTAGGGTTTAACCACAGAAAGGATTTTATTTTCGGGATGGTTTAGGATGGCTGTTTTTGTTTGAGGATGGTGGATTGATTTCGAGGTAGTTTAGTACTCCTCTAAGAAGGATAGAATGCTTTCCATTAGCACCCTGGTGTTGAAGGATTTAGTTTGTTTTTGAATTGATTTTGTTAATTTTGAGACCAACAACTCAATTATTATGTAGATTATGGGAGCTCAGCTTTTGCTGCTGCTGGAATTGCTCCGTGGTTACCTCGGATGCCCGCAAGCCATGCGGGGGACCCGGAATAGTCGGCGACGACGTCTGGTTGGATCGTAATCACGAAGAGACCTAACCAGGGCACTTCTGTGCAAAGGTAACTGTTCGTATAATTTTGTAGCCTGACGTCTAATTTCATCCTCCACGTATGGAAGACCCGAGGCTTCATGGAAGAACTTTACTGGAAAGAATCGGCCTACTGAGTAGATGGACCTAAATCCTCTATTCTGAGCGCGTTGAAGATATGCCAGCCAGGAATCTGAGGCCATGCCCCAGACCTCGCAGGCATATAGCATCAACGGGACTATGAGAGCTCGAAAGAGGTATAGCTTTACGCGGACTGGCATCGATCGAGAACCCAGCATGGGATACAGGGAAGCAATAGCTCCCTGAATCCTCGCCGAGAGTTCCCTGATGTGTCGACGAAAAGTCAGACCCCTGTCTAACTCAACTCCCAGGTATTTGATAGAGGGTACCCATTCTATCCTTCGACCTCTGAAATAGAAATCTGGGCAGTCTGCGGGGGTGTCGCGCTTGGTGAATAGAATAGCGGTGCTTTTCTCCGGATTAACGGACATCCGCCAACGCCTGCACCACTCTTGTGTGAGACGGAGGTATCTTTGAATTGTATTGAAGGCTCCCCAAGGATGCCCTTGGGTGGTAAAATCTGCCTCTCCTTCATTCCTAAACACTGCCAAGTTACGCCGTACCGTGCTTGGTCGTGGCTGGAAGAGTGACACCTGCAGCTGCGCCCGAAAGCGTGCGGCCGACCCGGACACATCAACTCCCAAAAACCGAACTCCATCTGGCCTCTTGCTTCTGGTTCTCCTCTCTGCTTGACGGATCGTCTAAGCGAGGCGAATCGGGCACTGCCCCCCTTCATCAGGGGGTACACCCCGGCACCAGAAGCATCAGTAGAGACCAACCGCGCCGTCTAATACAAAGACACGCAAGCTCGCGCAAATGACAACACCTATACCGCACGGGTAAATCCACACAGCGAATAGGTACCGTGGCGTGTTACCCTCCGCCCGGGAGAACCCAGGCGACGTGCTCTTTGCTCTTGGCTCAGAACGGCCCTAACGATTTTATAAAAAACTACAGGAGATTAATTTGCACGACTAGTAAAATTACTCACATCTTAAATTTTCCATAAATAGCCTATGAATTCCTCTGTAGCTTCATCTTTGTAAAAAGTAGAAACTTTCACATAAAAATGTACATGTCGAAAACGTATGCTGTTTATATCAAATAATTGCTTTTATAGCATTAACCATTGCCGAGATATTTTTTGATATTGATTTAGCTTTTACAGTTCTTTGATAACTTTTGAAGCTCTTAGGAATCATTATTTTTAAAGGTTACTGCTAGGACATACCGCACTATGAATGGTATGGTTGAAATGATGCTGGGCTCCATAGCGCTTAGTTACACGACATTCATCTTTCAGAATATGGAAAACCCCCGGTGAATACTTTAATCTGGTAACTCACCTTATTCTAGATTTAAGCTTAGAACCACTAGGGAACACCACAAAGGTGTGTAATAATTTATTTTTTCTTCTGATGTACAAGGAGGGAAATATCAAAGCCTGCATATAGATATTTGAAATATATTTATAAAATTGGAATTCCATTAGCTTGTGAAATGAAATGATTTAGAAAACGTTTACTTAGATTTAAATGAAGTACAAAAATAAAGTTTCGAATAATAGTTTGCTAAGAGACAAAGAAGGAAGATAAAGTGATGTATCACATTTTTGCTTAAGATGTGTTTTCGATTGTTAATGCTTCTCTAAACGTATAGAAGGGTTGTATTTATGGGGATTTTGATATTGGATTCAAATGATAAGTTTGTGTTCAACTAGAATTTTCCTAGGCGTGAGCAAAGGCTTATAAAATGGGCAAGAAAATTGTCCCAGTTCTTAGTAAAGAAGCAGTGCCATTTCTGATGACCTTCAGCTACTCTACCTGCTGCCGCTTAAATAACTTTTTCACCGAATGGGGTGCGTCCAGGGGGTGTCGTAAAGTTTAAATTATCACCCGCTAGTTTTTATCTGAGGTTTAAGATGGAGAAAATTGAGGCTCGTGGTGTGATCAATTTCCTGCATTTGAAGGGCAAAAATGCCCGGGAAATCCAGGAGGAGATGACGACTGTTTATGGAGATGATTGCCATCGTATGACACTATTGTGAGGCGGAAAAGAAATTTTCAAACTGGTTATATGTCCCTGACACATGAGCCAAGAGCTGGTAGATCGTCAATGACAGATAATACTGCCACAGTGAAGAAAGTGGAGTATGTAATACTGGAAGACAGACGAGCAACCATCCAAATGATCATGAATGAGTAGGAGTATGGTAGTATGGTAGTGTGTGGAAAATTATTCATGAAGAACTGCACATGTGTAAGGTGTCTGCACGGTGGGTTCCACTTATGCTAACCCCTTTCCAAAAACAACACGGCTTGAGGTTTCAAGACAGATGTTGATGCTGTTGGAACAGGATGAAGATTATTTTTTTTTGATCGTCTGGTAACCATGGATGAATCCTGTATCTATCAGTATGATCCAGAGACAAAAACCATGAGCATGGAATGGAAACATGCCGATTCCCCCCCCCCCTCCCAAAGAGGCTTCTTCTTCTTCTACCCCCATGGATTAGGCTACACCCTGTTCCGGTCTCACATCAGTCTATCGTTTCCTAGGTCGTATTATTGATCTTCGTCCTTTCGGTTTATATTCCATTATTTGTTTAGGGATTCTCTCTGGAGTCATTCTTCCTAAATGTTGGAGCCAATTTTCTCTATATTCCATTAATTTTAATAAAACAGAATTGATGTTTAATTAATTTCTTATGTCTTCATTTCTAAGTTGATCTTCCCTTGTGCTTATATTTTACTAGAATCTTTGTTTCTTAATGTCCATGTCTCGCTTCCATATAGCAAGAAAGGGAGGCCATGGTAGAATAAAATTTTAACTGAGTTTCTCTTCTTGTTTTACCTTTTAGTGTTCTCTTAATTGTTCCAGTTACTGCTTGAAACTTACTTATTTTCTGATTTATATCTCGATTCATTTCATAACTTAGGTCGCATCCAAGACACTTAAAATGTGACACTTGTTCAATAATGTTATTCTCAATTAGAATTTTTGTCCGTACCGGGTATTTGCCGTGGAATGCCATTACCTTGGCTTTTTTATTTGAAATTTTCATATTATATATTTTACTGATATTATTCAATTCATACACTGCTTTTTGCAGCTTATCCTCATTGTCAAAAATTAAAACTACATCATCAACAAACATTAATATGTTTAACGTTCTTTGTCCTATGTTAATACCACTAGTTACTTTAAATTTCCATTTGTTTAAAATATCGTCTAGATATATATTAAATAAAATGGGTGATAGACTGCATCCTTGTTTAAGTCCTTGATTTATTCTAATTTCTTCTGTTAACTTCCCATTTACTTCAATAACCATTATGTTATCTACGTATAAACTTTATATGTTTTTAATCGAATGCTCTGGGTAACCTTTTGTCTTTAATATCTGTCATAATTTATTCTGTATCTACTCGGTCGAAAGCCTTCTCAAAGTCCACGAAGGCAAGGTGAGTCTCCAAATTAAATTCTATTCTCTTTTCTATCATTTGCTTAAGGATAAATACGTTGGCAACACACGACCTTCCTTCCCTAAATCCACTCTGTTCTTCCATGATTTTTATTTGTGATATTATTTTTAATCGATTACATATTATTCTTGCATATACTTTATTAGATAGTGATTAAAAGACTTATACCTCTATAATTATTGCAGTAGGTTCTATCTCCTTTCTTGAAAACAGAGACTACTTTGGCAAATAGGCAAAGGTGAAAAAGTCAGTTGGGAAGGTGATGCTTTCAGTTTTCTGCGACTGTCGTGGAGTCATCCTTACAGATTATCTTGTCAAGGATCAAGCCATCACTGGAAGATATTACTGAAACCTTCTGGACAAGTTCCGAGCAGCTCTATTAAAGAAACTCTCTAAAGGTGTTCGTTTTCTGCCTGACAATACACCAGCTCATTCATCTCAAGTTGCAGTTGACAAAACAAGGGAATGTGGTTGTGAGACCTTACAGCATCCGCCTTATTCGCCCGATCTCGTACCAAGTTACGTTTTCTTGTTCCCGGAAATGAATCCGTTGCATGCTCGCTGATTTGACAACACAGATGACGTCATTAATGAAGTGGAGGAGTGGATTAAAGCGGATTCTGCAGACTTCTACAATAAAGGTATTCGAAAGGTCAAGAAACGCTGGGAAAAATGTGTAAATCTAGATGGTGACTACGTACAGAAGAACTAACAAGCACATATAAACACAAACTCTCTATCACATTATTTAAAGGGTGATGATTAAAACTTTACGATACTCCCCCGTACATATATTTAAACCACAAGTAACTGTTCGTGGACGATGAGTAATGCGGGTATTATTCCGGTAAATTTTAAAAATATATTAGAAACGTAGTATAAGGCCTTTTAAATATAAATAAAATATGGCTAAGAAATTACAGTAAAAGGGGAAAATTTTGCATTTTCACAAAGGATTTTATACCCACATTTCAATGGAAACTAATGTGTATGTGTGTGATTTGTGTGTGTGTGTGTGTGTGTGTGTGTGTGTGTGTGTGTGTGTGTATGTGTGTGTGTGTATGTGTGTGTTTGTGATTTGTGTGCGTGTTTGTTAACAGATTAATTAAAAATCGAAAAGACCAAACTTGGTGTTTGAGTTCAGCATCTTCCAAGGATGCAATATAAGATTTTCAAAATAATTTTCTCGGTGTATGGGACACTTTTTGAAGATTTTAATCTTTTCAAAACTAGCTTTAAAATGCTTTATATTCTCATGATAAATTTCTACGAGCGACTTTACAAGTACTCTTCATCCTGGGTGACTTTTCATAACTGGTAAACCGTAAGAGATAGACAAAATTTTACTATAAAACTGTGGAAGCCATTAAAACCACGATATATGTCAAATGCGTTATTTTGTGAGTGAACCATTTAAGGGCACTGGGAGGTTATTTTTACCCAGACAAGGCTAATTTTCACCAATATTAAAATTTGAATATATAGAAAACTAAAAATTATCAGAAATTGAAATTCGGTATGATTACTGTATACGGATGTGTGCATTTAACTACTGTATAATATTTAAATTACGTTCACATAGGTCCATGCAAAACGGGCATAAATCACACGTGTGTCCTGAAAAAAAATATTGCACCCTATATTTCAGGTGTACTTTACTTGTAGGTAGTTTTATCCTAAATAACCTAAGATACAGCTTTGTAATATCGGCTAAATGAAAATCACATATATTTTATACTATGCACCTAAAATTAATTAGTTTTGAGTAAAAAAGATAATATTTTCAAGGACTGAATATTTGTTTACATCCATTTTATAAATCAAATGAATATAAATGTTAGTCGAATGTGTTCAAGGAACATTGACAAATATACACTACAAATTTTGTGTCAATATCTTTTATAGTTTTTGAGAAACATGCACCTAAAGTATGAAAAATCAAGGTTTTGGGAAATAACGAACAAAGATTAAGCACCATTCTCAGGAAGTGGGCCTATCATTACGCCGCCATGTTTAAATTGACGAACTAAAGGTCTTTAATACCAGCTGACAACCTATGTTTTATATATATCATTTTAAATCTGAAGAATTGTATAATTTTTTAACATTAGAAACAAAAAATGGATTTTTTGAAACCTATCGACCTCCCAGTGCCCTTAAGAGATGCTCCTTTTTATTCATTTCACTTTTCTAATCTTGTTCTCTTCTGGCTCTACAACCCCTGATGAGCTTTGGCCTCCTGTACGATCGATCTCTCTCCGCACATCTCTATCTTGAACTTTACTTTGCCAACCTCTAACTCCAATCTTTCTTAAATGTGCTATTACCTCATTTAACCATCTTGTTTTTGGTCTCATTTCTTTTCCTTCTATAAACAACATTCCTTTCAATATTATTTTTGGGATTCTCTCAATATGCTCTAGCCATCGTATTCGTTGTGCCTTTATAAACCTCACAACATCTTGGTTGTTTATTAATTCATCTAACTCATAGTTGTATCTAATTTCCCACTGTTCTTTATCTTTTACTGTCCAAAAATTCTTCTCAATTTTTTTCGTTCAAATCTTCGTAGCATTTCTTCATCTGTGTTATACAGGGTCCATGCTACTGCACCATATGTTGCTACTGTTTTATGTATCTTATGTTTAGTCCCTCTGCTAATGAATCTACTTTTTAATAGTTGAAAGTTAACATAATAAGCTGTATTTCCACTTTGTATTCTTTTTTATGCATTCCTTTAAATTATTATCATTATTTACAAGAGTTACTGAATATTTAAATTGGAATACTCTTTCAAATGTTTTTATCTTCCTACTAGATTTGTGATTGTTCGTTTATTTATCTGTCATTTTCATATATTTGGTTTTATTCTCATTTACTTCCAGTCATATTTGTTTAGCTGTACTTTAAAGCTACTTGTAAACTTGCTATAGTGTTTTCTGATCTCTTTCCAATAATACTGTGTCATCTGCGTAGGCACATTTTTGACTAGATTAGAAAATATAATTCCTCTAGTGTATTTCATCTATTACTCTATATAAGACTAAAACGAAAAGTGTCTCAGATAACCCATTTCCTTGTCTTACCCCATTGTTGAAATTAAAATATGGACTAAATTTATTCATTGCCTTTACTGCAGTTTTAGTATTTTCCTTTGTCATTCTTATTAATCTTATAATTTAAAGCTTTCTTTAGCTATATAAAGAACTGCCCTATTAACTGAATCAAAGACATTTATAATCAGTTAATAAAAACATAAATCTATTCTAAGCTCATAGAATTTTTCCGTAATTTTCGTATTCTGACATTTCTAATACTTCTCTGAAATAGGAAGTTATTAATTTTTTTACCTCCTGGCCATCTCAGACAACGGACCACCGTTACAAGAATTTTCTGTTGCTTAAATCAGCTTCCCGTAATCCTGTTACACTTAGCAACTAGCAATATACTAATTTATGTAAACGTTTATCTTGATTAACTTGGTGCATGAGGTTTGTATGAATATTTATACAAAGGGAAAGAAGTTAATGTGAATGCACAACATCTGATTTTATTTGTCACATACCTAGAGAATCAAGTAGTGAAATAGTAAAAATTCGGTAACTACTTAACAGTTTGGGTATTATGATTTCAGATTGGCTGGAAAACTAAGTTCTTCAGTGGAATATTACTGTGTATGAACGCTAAAAGTGCTTCTGTATTACTTAATAGGTATCAGTGATTAGAGTTACGTCTTAATTTTAACCCTTTCGGCAGAAAATCGTCACATTTTGGTCTTAGCTATATTACAGCTGTGATGCCAACTTAGAGACTCTATTACATCCGGTTTGAACTGTTTTAGTACGTTATTCAACTGTTGTGTTGGTCACAGCGAGGACATGGAGCAAAGTCTTGTGATATGAAACTTCTCGGCTCAGCCAGAAGGTTGCCGTTTGTGCTTCAAATGTGTTCATGTTGAAGGAAAACTCTGAACTACCATTCGGCGATTTGGGTGGGTCGCCGCTGAGTACCTCTCAGCTGGGTGGTCAAGCTAGTAATAGTTGCAGAAATCTGCGCGTCCTTGCCACACACGTCGTCCATTCCTATCGCCCATACGACTCCTAAGTTCCTTCATCTCACCTTTTCCTCCAAATGCTCCCAAGGATCTATATGCTCCAAATGATCCAAATATATATTATATAATTGGAGTTCAGAGACGGGTTTAGAGAAGGGACTCTTCGACCCATAGTGGGCTAGAAGGGGTGAAGTGAGAGGATACGAAGGGTAGTCAGACCTCCATAGAGACAACAAAGGATAAGTTCCCCTAACAGTTACAAATTGAAACTCCACTGTGGCAGTTCCTACAATCGTCTGCTGGGGGCTTAGGGGCTCGGATTGCGACCAGGAGAGCAGTTCTCTGTCATGCACGTGAAACTCCTACGACACTTAGAACCTGAAATTGCCAAACAGAATAAAAGGCGAAGTGAAATGAGAAGTGAGCTGAAATAAAGGTATAGAAGATTCGAGGAATGTAATTATACTTCCTGCATTCGCCTACCGACCCGGGGAACCTTGAAAAAACCCATGGGTCAGGAAGGTTGGCCATGGGAATATAATCTATGACTTCCCGAATGCGGGCCGCAGACGCTACTCCCGAAATGAAGTTTTCAACGTCCGCATTTCCTACATACGGCACCGCAGCCGATGACACTGAAATGCGATGGAATGAGATGGCGGGGGAAACCTGAGATCCCGGAGAAAATACCAAGATGGATCAACTTCAACAATATGTTAAATCTTAAAATAATTAATAAAATTAAGTAAAAAAAAAAAAAAACCATGTAAGTTGAATAATGGATTACAATAAATTTTATTTATTTGGATACTTATTGACAAAATAATTTGAAGGTGGATTTAATTGTGATTTTGCCCCAACGCCTTGTTGTCCACTACAAATCTCACTTTGCGGTCGCCTGGGATCGAACCCGGCAGCCTTGGTGAGAGTCTAACTACCCAGTCAAGGCGCGGCCTGCTACTCCCGAGCCATCCAACTTGGTATTAATTTAGGAGAAAATAATTTGGTGTAACGAAACGCAATTTGTAAAATATTGCTACGAGTATTTTGATAAAGAGCAAATTTATTGCAAGGTCACTAAAGATTGGTTTTCATTACCACCAAACTCTGTATAAATATAAAAAGGTTTAGCCTATACAGAAGAAGATTAGAGGATATTTTGACTTTTAATTCTAGTCGATGTTGCAATTATATCTTAACCACCATAGTAGTATTCTTGGAATTCTTTTGCTGACATTCTTTTCGTCATGACCTTTCTTTGGGTTTGTGAAACCTAATATGTCATCCATCACATTAGTTATAAAAAGTTCACTTCTGATAATGTCATTTGGAACGCGATTTGGGTGACCTGAGAAGTAAACTTTTCTTCTTTTGGTAAAGTTTTCTAATTGAATATCGTTGATGGCCCGACAAATGCATATTCTTAATCGAGACTTCTCCTTGCCACATATAGATTACCAATACTTTGTTTTCTAAATTGCCAATTGTTTGATTACCTGACAGAAAAGAGATTCAATATAACATTTTCGTTATTCTGAGAAGTTGGGTTTCTGGGATTTTAAAAGTTTTATTACATATTGGGGATTATTGCATTATTCTTGAAATAAGTATAAAATAGAAGGAAAACAATATCTAGGACCAAAGGTATGTTTTTGTAAAGAGCTAGTGGACAATAGAACTACTTAAGAAGGAGGAGGCCTGAAATTTGATATTTTCCAAACTAAATAGATTGCAATAGATATACATCAAGTATTTCTTATACTTATAATAATTTATAAACATAGTGAATCGTTTATTAACATTGCGTTATTGAAGATATATGTTTGCCTAGAAATAATTTCAGATTAAGCTCAATAGATTTGGAAGCATAGCATGTAATTGTTTGGAAATTTATTGTTTTTTCACATTGGCCGTGTGTAGGCTAAAGTATGGAAAGCTAGAGTCAGACTGAAAAATTCAATGCCATATCCGGGATTTGAACCACGTAGCTTCTGGCCTCCGTATACTTAAGGTTGTAAGTTGCCATTGAGGTAGTTGTCTCATGTGTTTATGAGAACTCCTAAGTGGTTTACCGGAAAAAACAAGAGCCAGTTGGAGAATTTAATATCATGTTGGTCATAGTAGCTCAGTGGTTAGAGCGGCTAGACGGAGACTAGAAGATCCTTGGTTCAAATCCCGAATATGGCATTGAATTTTTCATTCTGACTCTACCTTTCCACGTAATTATTTTACATGATGGCGAAAACCTAAGTCAGAAAAAACAAAAAGAAAAATTGAAAAATTTGAAACATTGTTACCAGATGCTAATCACAAAAATGTTAATACTTAGCAAGGAAAGCCGCGAAATAGCTAATGCTAGGAAACACGTTAACAGAAAGTTCATTTAAATATTTGTGATTAGTTTACAGGCCGATATGTACGTTTTTCCATAGGTATACTGCACAGGGACTGTACTGTTATCACTCGCGGATGTGTAGCACACAACTGCAGGTAGGTATAGCCTGACTATGACAATCGCCACACTGTCAGAGGGTGGGGGAAAAAGGCAGTCGCTTTATACTCACCTTAAACTTCCGTCTATATACACTTTGAAGGTAATGCTTTACTAGTTAACAGAGTACTATGTTACGTCGTTTTTGGACATTTGCACGTTTGATGGCCGTGCTGTACAACTGACGTAATTCATACTCTGCGTTCGGTTAACTTGTATTGCAGCAAGCACAAAACTCTCCGGCCTTTAGTGATGAGTAAAGTCACACGTATTCTCTAAAGTAATATTAAATTTACTGACCAGCATTTCCGGAAATACACTTTAGAGTCAAACTAAATTTGAATAATATTATGTGGACTTAAGTATCAACTATTCACATTTAATATATACAACTTAATTTAAAGCATTTTTATTACTGTCATTAGAAGGCACATAACAATTAAAAGAATCACATAAGTTAGCAATTGCCTTCATATTTGCCTTTATAGACTGAGCTTTAAAAATCATTTTTGGTCTCTTAATACTTTATAATTTAAATTTCGAAGCTTCTGTTATACTTTTGCTTTGTTGGGAAGAATAGAGTTTTCAGCGCTAAAAGAATATGTTCTTTTTTTTTTAATTACTCTCTTACACACAATTTTTCTCTCTTTAAATTATTTCTGACATACTCGTAAAATTGCAAATTAGAATTTAGAGAAAGAAAATTATTTAAATAGATTTTATAACCAGAGATAAATGAACTGGAAGAGACTCTAACAGACGTTGCGCAGGTCACATATATTAACCCAATAAAAGTCAGATTGATGGAAACTCCCACGCCATTGTCGCTGTTAACCCACGCAGGTTCTCCGTTATCCCTGGCTTAGCTACACAGCAAAGGTCACCTTTTGTATTAGGCTGCAAGTATTGTTCTGAAACACAATTAAAATTAATCTTATCTAATTAATATACATGTTACGGTTCTGAGTACACGAGCATTGACCTTTCTTAACTTTATAGAATCATCTCTTTCTTTCGTTATGTTCTATAAGACTACATTAAAGGTCACTGACCTGCAATTTTAATCCTGACAGTATTTCTGATGTTGAAAAGGCATCCATATTGACTAACGACCCCTTCTTTCCACTAAGTTCTCTTAAGTGATGAAAGTAATCCTTTAAACTGTTCGGGGTGTTTTCAGAACATCCTACACACGATAATATTGCTGACCTCTTTTGTATTATAAGTCGAATGCTATGTCCAGGAAAACATGAATATTTCCGTAAAGTTAACAATTCCTTTAACCAATATTTGGTCAGAAGTATGACTTTTATTTGAGTGGTAAAAGATTTAGAATATTATTTGCTGTGCTTGTGCTACTTGTTTTCTAGGCTTTCTCTACCACACGTATAATGGTATTGCATTCAATCCAAAATAATATAACTAATTAATAATCAATGAAAATTCAATACATGATAGTAATTAATAATAACTTTATTAATAATGAATATATTAATAAAAATTGATACTACGATTTCATGGAAAATAAATTTTTGTGGTCCTCTGAAGCTAAAAGGGGTTTAAAAATACGAGGGTTGTTCAATAAATAATGATCATATTTTTTTACGGTCATAATTTTTCGCATTAAAACTCAATCTTATTATATTATGTTAGCTTAATGTGAAACAAACACGCCGTAGTAGTTCCATTGTTGGTACTCCTGGTTCCCACCTGTGAGAACCACACATGTTCGGTATCGCCTACCGCTGCAATGGAGGTAACATGCAGTTAAAGTTGATGTTACAGGAAGATAGGGATTTACTTTCAAACGTAATCACTGCTGTTGGCTACATCATTTTGATCCTGAGAGCAAACAGCAAAGCTCAGTATGGAAAACTCCTTCAACACCAATCCTCAAAAAAGCAGAAGTGGTTGCTTCTGCTGGGAAAGTTATGGTCATGTCATTCTTTGATATTCATGGAATGGTTTATCAGCATATTGTACCCGCACACACATCAGTAACTGGACAAAAATACAGGGATGTCTTGAAAACATTGCAAGTCCATATCAGGTGCAAAAGACCATATTTCCGTGAAGCAGGCTGGATGCTGCAGCACGCTAATGCGCGGCCGCATATTGCCAAAGTTGTTGCTGAATATCTTGCAAAAATCAACGTGAAGTTGATAGACCAGATTTAGCCCCATGTGACTTTTTATGTTCCCTAACTTGAAGAAACGCCTTCACGGGAGACATGCACCATCAGACGCAGTGGTGAAGGCTGCGGAGGCGATTTTGAAGGATCTCTCAAAATTGTTTCTAGCATGTCTTTGAAGACTGGCGGAAACGCTGGGACAAGTGCACTGCATTCATGGGAGACTATTTTGAGAAGGACCATTAAAATTATGAGGAGTAAAGGTACGTTAATCAAGGCTTCGTGGGTGATCAGCCGTGTCAAATTAATAAACGTCGAGCTTTCGGCCATTCTAAACTCCATGGCCTTCTAAAAAAAATCTTTATTGAACAGCTCTCGTATTTCCATGCGAATGATTGTATACCCAAACGTGAGTATGTGTATGAGTGCATGTGTATGTGAACTACTTGCACATACGCATACATAAAACAGACAGTTTTGTCGGTTAAATGACAAACTTTGTACTTATTTTTCCAAGGATACAAAACTAAGATTTTCATGAACATTACACATCCCAAATTGCCCTTTAATTCCAATATTTTATGATTTTGTCAAGAGGGGCTCTAAGTATTTCCACATATTTAAAGATTTTCATGAGCAAATGGCATATGCATTTTGAATTTTCAGGGAATAAACTCTGACATTTTCTTTATTCTCAGTTAATCTAGCATAATTGGAAAATCTAGCAGAGAGACACTCTTACTCGACGAAAACTTAAGATGTCGTTAGACGCTTTGTCAAATTAATTGTTTTCCTTTTTCTTTCCTGATCATTCAAAGAAACGGAGGTAGCCTGGATAGTTCAGCTGATAACCAGTACACATTGAACCACACACGGCAAAATGTTTGAGATTATCCTACATAATATAGAGTTGCCAGTGGAGAAGATCCGTTGAGGTTAAAATGGAGAAAATTAGTTTTGCATCTCTGGCTGATCCCACGGGTTCACACGAGGCCCAAATCGATAGTTTTTAAGTGTGCTTAAAAGTAACAGCTCCGGGTCAGAAAATCTACTGACCAATGCTATTTAACCGCTGTTGTCATCACAGATTATAATAATTATATACGACTCCTAACGCTAAAACGTGTGGATATATACCTAAATCAAAGGCCTTCCTTTCTTAGTATCAATTTCTTGTACGTTTCATAGTGTCTTAATATACAATATAGCCGCTGATAGTCTACACGTAATCAAAAGTAATCAAATCTAAGCAACACCGTATGAAAATAGTTAGAATGTGTTATAAAACTTTGTAAAAAATTACAGAGTTTCTTCCGCGCGATAACATAAGACAGATAGTGCCATCTACAAATGGCAAGACGCGGTCGGTTGGCAACTTATCCCCTTTTTAACCAAAAGAAGCATTTTGATAGAACTAAAACGTTTACTAAGATAATAAACCAAATTTTCCCTAACGATTGAACGTACAACTGCAAAATTTTACCTGCGGCATAAGCATATTTCTCACACAAAGGTAAATTTTGAGGTTGATGATGCAAGAATTGTAATTTAAGTCATCACTAGGGTTCTGAACTTGATGCAAGATGATGATGATGATGATGATGATGATGATGATGATGATGATGATGATGATGGGCGTTCAACTACGGAGGTCATCAGCGCCCTTTAAAAAACTAGTCATGGCAAAAGCCAGATATAAACTTTCTAAAAACTATACAAGTGTAACAAAACCTATTAAAAATACATGTACATAAAAACATCAATCAAAACCTACTAAAAATTTTGTTCACTAAATCCTAAACTCTAAACTAGACAAGAATCCAAAAACCTTCTCTACGGGTCTCCACGCACGGCCTACACGTGGGTGGGCCTGTTGACCGTCTCCCTCAACCACGAAGAGGAGCCCACAGGAGGGAGACTGTTGGCTCGTGACCCCGGGTACGCCAAACCCGTACCTACCGAAATAGGCCCCTGGGGGGTGATGCAAGATCTCTTCTCTGAGCCCTCACAGACAGTACAGAATGGAATATAAATTTATGTTTATTAAAAATAAACCCATATTGACTACTTTTGTTTTGCATCTTTCGTTTTGGGCAGTTTTAATGTCTATTAATAATTTTTTTAAGGAAATGTACTTTTTGTAGCATTTTCTTCTGTTCTTTGCTCTTAAACTCATTTTTTACGTTATTCACATGAATAAGTAATTGTTGAGGCTGCTTCCTGAATTTTTCTGTGTACAGTTTAGTATTCTTATGGTATCTTAGTGAGTGTGATTATTGTGTTTGGTGACTTTTTTGTTGTAATTTACGTCCTCCAACGTTAAGTCATATCGGACGATGAATGGGAGGCATGAAATAATGCTCAAATGAGCCCAGGCTACATAGAACTTAGAGTTACCCGACATAGTCCTTCAGGATAAGGGAAAGACTCGGAAAAAACTTTATCCAGGTAACTTACCCTGGCCGAGATTCGAACTCGATAGCTCTTGAACGTGAGGCAGACATGCTACCATATACGCCACCGAGGCAGGCTTTAGTGACATTGTATGCGTGTTTTCGCAGTTGTTGTTATCGATGTAGATAATAATGGTGCTTTCCCGCTTTAAGAAAAATAAAAGTTGCTCTCATGTGGAAATACGTGCGGAGGATGCTTGATCTGTAGGAGTCAGGGGGTAATTACTACTATATCAGCTCGCGATGATGTACTATCTATACAGAAAACAATCTCTGTTCACTATCTGCCATCTTGTATTCAGTACTGCTTGTGTAAGAACGAATGTTTTATGAGGCTAGTAAACCCTGTTTATATGTTAAAAGTAGAGCCGCCATCTTTCTCAGATAACGCTAGAGTTGTTTATCAGTACATTCCACACAGACGTATTCTCTTAAGAGCAACGCTTGTTATAACAATGATGTGTTTTAAATGGGAAGAGTTCTCGCCTGTAGCGTATCAGATGCGTTAGAGCCTTCACCGTTGCCACCTCGTTAACCCCACTCTTTTTATATTTCCCTTTCTCTCGCACACTTGCGAGTCTTTTTGACGCTAGACGTAAGGGAACGCAAACTGAATTGTCCAAAGTTTTATAATAATGCACTTGTTGAAATCACAAATACAACATGAATGAATATTCGTATATTAAGCAAATGGTTTAAATACTTAGTTTAAAATTAATTATAGTTCATGAATTACTTATTTTTCTAACCCAACGAAAATACCAGCAGTGCATTCGTATAGCTACGAATGTTGCTTACGTTAAGAAATAATTCGTCATTGTCTTCAACGTCTGAGTACTGCAAATTTATGATGATAGGTTTCAAAATCTCGTTACATGCTATTTCTTTCCAAAAGTAATCTTCTAGTTTATCTGTCTCACGCAGTTTTCCCAGTCTTGTTGTGTTCCTTGTCAATTCCTTTGTGAATAAGTCATTCAATGTCAGTCAGTTTAAAAATATTATTTGTTTGAGCCCTCATTAGCTCAATTGGATTGTTCTAGCAGTAGTAAGGGGGGGGGGGATGATCGCGTCTCGTTGATCCAGCTGATACACTTTTTCGTGGAAGAGTAACTGAATAATGCTGCTTTGAACTCTCTAGAGTAAACAGAGATTACGAAGCATTCTTAAACAAAGATACAATGTGATCAGACACGTTCTGCCAGACTAGCAAGAAGTGTATCGTTTCCTCTCATCGAATTTAACAAACACCTTGGCTTATTCAAAGTACATATTTCTTTTACAACGTCATATCAAATGCTTACGTTTCAGTTCTGAGAAATTTGAAATATACGTTCACGGATACATGTCAACCAATAATGATATTCATTACAGTGCTTACGTTGCAATGCATTGTTATAATATAATGATATCTGCTTTATTTGTATAAGGAAAACTATTTGAGCTAGAAGTATGGGGTCTTCATGGTTATGTTAGATACATTACTCTCTACCTTCCACATGGATCAGTTTTAGAAAAATCTGAAATTTTGTCTTAGCGCGAATGGTATTTTATACAGATTGATTAGGTTGGCGCTCCTCACACACCACTTAGCGGGAATGCAATACGACAACACCACAGGACGCCGATTGGTTGCTCATCTAGTAGCGCTCAAGCACAAACCCTTCCCATTTGAAACACAGAATACAACCGCCATCCAGTCAACATTATTACTTCTCACAAATGAAGCCGTAAAAATGTCAAAATTGGGTTAATTGGTCAGGAAGTTCAGGAAGTTTGTGAGAAAAATGAATTTAAAATTGGATATCAGATGTAGTGTAAAGCTGAGAAAGTCCTGCAAGGTGAATATTTTGACTTTAGTTGTTTTGAAGAAGGGTTTTAACCAGAGACCCTTGGTCATTTCTAGTATGCGCCCATGACAGATGAAGTAGAGAGGAGCTTTTCAAAGTTTAGGAGTCTTCTTTAAGACATCCGCTGACCCCTCTAACCCGAGTACCTACGAATGGCAATGTGTTTTATGGCAATGCTAAATAAGAGGTATGCTTAAATGTATAAATTTATCTCTAGTATATATAATATTAAAACTACAAAAAGAATTTAAGATACTTTTTTAAAGTTTTCCCTAAAATTGAAGGGCATTTTATTGGTCATTTTACTCTGATTTTTGGATCATCAACTTCCGAGCCCTAGTTATCACTGATCATTATAGCGACCAGCACTTACAAGATTTGACTGAACCTTAAGCTACCCTAACCCCACTTACAATACAAGCTAATGTGCAATAAAACTTTTTATATTTTCGTTCAATTAACGTGAAGTAGAAAAGCATGCCCTGAAAAATGCGTCGAGAAAGTCTTGTGAATGCAACAAGATATTTTTCTTCTTTTCTTTTTTATTTGTTCCATTTACACCCCGACTTTAACTCCAATTGTCGTATTCGTTGGGTTTCGATCATTAGATCACGCACACATTCGCACTCCCTTTCATACTTTCAGACTCTGTGGAAGATGAAGAATTATCTTGTCGGAGAAAAGTTTCCACCCCAATGGTCGGGAATCGATCCCGGGACCCCTAGCACGGCAGGCAGGTGCTCTACCCACTGGGCTACGGTTTCTTTTCTTGTGGAGCATTAAAAATAATATTTCGTTCATTAAAACGAGGGGAACATACATACCAACATCCCTTGTAAGTTATTGGGTGTGACCTGGATATTATATTTATTTATATATTAGTGGTATGGGTTTTCTTTAAGCAGAATTAAATTAAATAAAGACCTAAAGGACATAAACGTAATATCTCAACCAATTCCTTGTTGTTTTTCTTAAATAAATTATTCTTTTTATTTTTCTGACATACATGTATTTCTAGATCACCTTTAATATCAGTATTAATTTTCACATTAATGAACTCTGTGGGGGAAAAGAAAGCATAGAACAGTATGTAACAGAATGCGAGGAGGTTGCAATGTGGAGAAAAATGGGAGAAAGTAGAGAAGAGGGTAGTAGCTATAAAAATGTTAACGGAAAGGGAGGAAAAGAAGGTAAGAAATATTGGTGAGTTCTTGCAGAAAGTAAAAGAAAAATGGGCCGGAAATGCAAAGAACATAAGAAAGGAAGATGAGGGGGAGGAATGGGGCTAATTAAGTAACAAGAGCTACCTGGCAGAGCAGTAGACCAGGGTGTCATGTAAGCCAGGATAGCAACATGGTAAAGACAAATAAATGTAGCCAAAAGTTGTGACTTGTAAAATTTTAGAATTTGCAAAATAAAGAATTTATTTATTCATTCATTTTCACAATCTTTATGAAACTCACCAATGCTTTATTTATGTTTTATGGAAGATTTTACTTTGTTTTAATTCGAGAGCCTGAATTAAATTACTCTTCAATGAAAAAAACTAAAATCTTTAGCATGAGGTTAGTATTGGAAACTTTGACTGGATAATATCTGAAGTATGAACCATCTTATCTCATTGAACTGAATTACTAATATTCTCATGCAATTATGAATTGTTTTCCTACTTGACTTATACTATCCTTATCTATGTGTTTTATGGAGTAGTTCCTTCAGTATTTTAGGTTGCACTGTGGATTAGATCGTTTTAAAACCGTCTACGCTACCATTTCATTTCTAGCTTTGTGCCACCTAGTCCTTCAATTTTCTTGTTCTCCTTTTTTGAATAAAAACTTCTACTAGGATTTAAATTTTATCTTTTTCGTACAGACGGTGCAAAAATGGGCACCCGGATTCCAAAGTATTTACACTTCAAAAAGAGGCATTAAAATGGTATGACGCAAATTCACAATGCTGTGCATTAAGGGGTTTTAAAGAGATATCTGCCCAAACATTAGAGTAGACTAGAGGCACCAGAAATAAGACTTTTAAGATGAGTTTTGAGAGTCACTAGAAGAGGCAGAATAAATCCATACCAGACAGAAGTGGCTAGAAGGAAGCTTTTGGAAACTACGGAATAATTTGAGCTATATCAGCAATTGGTTTTTTAGGTTTTGTTGCATGAGCTCATCGTATATTTACAGTTGGAATTCAAGGAACGATGGATAACTCAATGAACTAAATACACATATGGAACAGGTATATAATTTTGGAGGTCTAATGTTTGAAGGAGAAGAAGAAGAAGAAGAAAAATAGCTGTAATAAATGTGAAAGACGGAGAAGTACATAAGGTATTCCATTAAGTTTCAGATAACTAGAAATATGTTCCGCATACCCACGTGTTTGATACATTCACATCACCTTCTGTAGCCATTATCGATTATCATCATCGTCATCTCTTCGCCTTCGTCATCGTCATCGTCATCTCTTCGTCTTCGTCTTCGCGTTTGCCTTCGTCATCGTCTTCGTCATCGTCATCGTCATCGTCATCGTCATAGTCTTCGTCTTTGTCTTAGTCTTCGTCTTCATGTTCGTCATCGTCCTCGTCCTTTTCCTCCTCCTCCTCCTCCTCCTCCTCCTCCTCCTCCTCCTCCTCCTCCTCCTCCTCCTCCTCCTCCTCATTCTCCTCCTCCTCCTCCTCCTCCTCCTCCTCCTCCTCATTCTCCTCCTCCTCATCATCCTCCTCCTCCTCCTCATCCTCTTTATCATCTTCATCTTTATTGTGGTTTTTGCTAGGTTACTTTCCTGTCCTTCGTGTTAGACGAAGTAAACATTTATGGAGATAGTTTTCACACATTTCGTTTTAGGAAAGAAATACAGGAAACCAAATCGTTAGTAAGACGATTAAAAGTTGAAAATTACACATTGGACTTGAATTTGCAGTCTTTCTACAGTCTCATGAAAACAATTGAATAGAAATGTGTAGTAAATGTTCTTCCGGGCTCATGTTAGAGCTCCGGGCACTGTTAGACCACGGACAATGAGCCCGGAAGAACATTTACTACAAATGGACGCCGGCCGTGAAAGCCTAAGTACATACAATTGAATAGCAACATCACTTTAAAAATGACAAAGCTTTTAAAAGTGCAGAGTAGGTATCTAAGTTATTTAAAAATGACGGATGTCTCAAATCATTTAATTTGAAATAAGTGTCAAGTGTTAAATGTTTGCGTCTATCCTACAACGTTTGTAAGTTATACAAAACCATCTAAAGTTTCATTCCAATGAACAGAATTTTACAGCATTTCCTAGAAGCTTCCAAAAGTATATTTTATTTGTAATGTAAATATATCAAACATGTATTTTAATCTAATTCTTTAGTCGTTTTTGAGAAGGTAAACATTTTGAAAAATGCTGCTGTAATGCGTAACTTAGGATAGAGGAATTTCTTAAAAATTTTCATGTCTTATATTTTCAAAATGCAGAACTTAAATCTGAGTGTGGTACTTGACTACCTTTCCTTTTCGGGGTTATCCTATTCAAACAAAGACCTTTTTCTAAAATATTTTTTTTATGTAGGAGACCTGAAAGGGTATAATCGAATTTTTGGTGAAATGCATTACAGGTTTAGACGTACTGCGAGATTTATCGGTCATGTTGGCTATTAAGTAGCAGAGAAAGCAAATCGTTGAATGTCGAAAAAAGTAAATTATGCTTTTGTTTTTGGACACTCTTTAAGTGCAGTTGTATTTAGTTTTCCATTATATTGGGATTGGGATTTCATCACGGAGGGGATTCAGTATGTACGTCACCATGCTGAGCCCATTGTGCCTATACCCCCAATTGGGGAGGAAGGGTGAGGCGAAGGAGACAGAAGTTGGCTGACCCGAGGAGCCACGACAATACAGAGGGCAGGGTCCCTACAGTTTACTTGGATAGAGATTTCCCCCAAACAGGCCAGGGCAACGAACACGCTCTCCTACAGCGGGAAGGCAACCAGCCCAGCAGCCGAGCCCTAACGGCCCCAGGGCAGGTGATCCGAACCCCAACGACCCCTGACTGGCGGTCCCAAAATGGTCCCAGCAGAGAAGCGGAGACCGGCAACCGAACTACCGGAGGAGGAAGTAGTTTTCCTAAGAGCATATTATCCTGCCATGCACCGCCGAGACACCCGCCGACACTTCTAACCTGAAAGAAACCACCAGATCAGAGATGATATGAAATGATAATGGAGATGAAATGGACGGGCAGGAAATTTGAAGGATGTAATTAACCTACCCAGCATTCGCCTAGCGACCCGGGAAAACCTCGAAAAACCCATGGATCAGGTAGGTCGGCCACGGGAGTCGAACCCGGGCCTCGCGAATGCGGGCTTCAGACGAAACCGCCTGAGCCATCCATTATGCACTGGGCGTGAATGATTGATTAATTTTATTCACAACTCTCATCAGGCTTCAGATTATTCTTAACGCCGTAAGTCAATATCACTGGCTTTACTTTTCTTCCGAAAGATTTTCACATTCGAAAAAGTTAATCGCGTTTTACTGGATTTGAAACCACACCCCTGGAACCATCACAGCCACGTTTGTGTCAGAAGTAAAATTAAATAACATATCAAGATTGAATTTGTTTAGTTATTTAATATAGGCCTTGCAGTTTGGGATTATAACGTTAAATTTGATAAATTAAATGCAAGCTTTCAGGCAACACAAAAATGAACGTGTTTCATGCTTTAGTAATTTAAAATGTTTTATTGACCTTTATTACGTGACTCTGATTTTTGTAAATGGGTGCTTTGTTGACGCATCCACAGCTGGTGATGCATTATTTGTTGCTGAGGATGCTGATGTAACCAGAAAGCAAAGTCATAAAGTGAAGATAGGTGCTCAGGTGCCTTGATATCAGCGATATTCTACCCCTCTATCTCCTAACGACCATCGCAGCGAGGTATGACACCAGCTGTAGGCTGCACATGAAATTCCTCTGTAAAATTAGGAACGTGTTGGAGTTCGCGTACCGCTGACGTCAGGCCTCTTCTCTGCTGCCCCACTTCTTTCTCAGAAAGCGACGCTTGCGTCGAGCAGGACATTTCTGATTGGCGAGCGGGAGCGTCTACCCGCGCGGGTTGAGTTGGGTCGCGGACAATCCGGCAGTAGACGCCCGTCGCGCGGTCACAACCGGTCTGCTCTTCCGTGTGCTGCCGTTTTCTGCACGCACAATGACGTTGTAATCGTGTTATTTCTCATAGCATCTTTCTCTGCTTTCTCGTGGTAAGTATTTCTCGATACGGGAAACAGAATACAAACCCCATTGCTAGACTTACGACTTCACGGAGGATGAGCTTCAATAAAAACACAAGAAAACGTTATCTTCGCAATAAACTTTCGATACCACAGTGTTTTGACTTCACAAAAACGTTTTATGATTTTTTTAATGTCTTAAATTTATGTGTGTTTATTTATAACATTATTTTGTCTTATGACAACAATTCGGAGAGTCAATATTTGGTACTTTCAAAATATAAACTTTTCAGCTGGCTCCACCCATCATTCTTTTAGAGTTAAACAATTAAACAGCTTCTACTGTATGTGAAATTTGATTTTCTCGTTGCGAGTTTTGTAACTACCTGCAATATGTGGTGAAAAGTTTCAAAATACTTATCACTGTCTATTAACGGTGAATTCAGAAAATGGCGTAACACTTATAGTGAAATTAACAAACATATCTCACTTTCTGCAGGTTTTAAATGTAAAATATTCCCCCAATTCACACAATATCATAATCTCATTATGCCTTCCAGCTAGAAAGATTTTATGGTGATTTTATAATTAGTGTTTCATTTCGGTAACTTGTGCTTTGGTGAACAGGCTCCACAAACAAAGAAGATAACTAAACAGTCAATTCATAGCTTCAATATTTAGAAAACCTTTGATATTTTGTTTTATTTATGGAAAAGTGACTTATTATCAAGGATATATAGAACATATTAAAATTATTTTCCAGCTTAGTTTCTAAATTTCCATAGAATTTGTAGTATCGACTATTAAAGTCACAAAACTTTTAAACTTGGCAATGCACCTATTTGAGTATAGCAGTTTTTGTCTTTCAGTAATTGTATTTCAGTCAAACTGTTTACTTCTCAAAAATAGAATATATTGCAAGTTTACACTTCACATTTTTCAACATATTACTTTTTGTTATGTTAGAAAAGCTTCAACTTACTTGATGGCGTGAAATATAATAGTTATTCAGAACAATTTTGAATACACTTTATAAGTAATTTTGGAAAAATATAAGTACTTGATTTAACATATACAGTAGATTAAATAAGTGACAGAAAAAATAAGAGGAAAACTTATGTGTATAGGAATTGTACCATTTTTCCTACGCCTTGCAAGTTTGCAGAACATATCTGTTTTATACTTTAATATTTGTGCAAAAACTGACAATATATTCATGTTAGATTATATGTAATAAGTGTTTGCGAGAAAAGAGATCAAGTTAAGCAATATGCGCTTCGTGGATGCACGTCGTAGAAGCGTAAGGCAGTTGCATATATAAACGGCTCAGTAATTGTTAGAGTTGAGAAAAAAAATCCTATATTTTCGAATATAATCTATGTATGCTCTATCGTACTTTTAACTGGGCAAACTTATGAAATGCTAATGAGATGAACATTTTTTTTCTGAAATAAGATTTTATGTGCTTCTTATGCTTTTAAACTTTAAAATCAACAAGAATGAAGAGCATATCGCAGGGTGTTAGAAAAAAACTCCAAAGACCGATATTTTTAGGCTCATAACTATCGTATAAAATTTATTTTGTTTTAGAAAGGAAGTTATGGTAAATTATCCTCGTAAAGATTGCTTGAGAAAAGAATATCTGTTGAAAGAGTTTACTTCATGTCCATAAATAATATTTGAGTCAGTTATAACATTTGATGCTTGTTCCCCATTCCTACTTATGTCCATTTTAGGTATTTGTTGCTTTTTCTACTGTTTTGACACACAAAATTCGAAATGGATATTTCACCGTAGAGCATGTTTTGAGGGAAACTGAAGCCAGATAAAACAGTTTCAAAAAGAGATACTTATTTTATAGAAATACTTTAATATTTGGTAATATTCCATGAGTTCTCTTAATTCTGAATTACTTTTTTTATAATTAGGAAGCCGTAAGTGGTAGACAAAATTCTGATATTCATAAATTTATATTTTGTTAAGTCACAAAATGTATGCCAGAAAGAATTTGTTGCATTAAACATTTTCGTGAAATCATTTATTATTTTTATGAATGTTAAATACTTTACTTTCTTCAAGTAGTAAGTCCCTATTCGTTTTTTCGTAGTAATCCAAATAACGTGCACTTTCAAATCATTGCATATTAATCCGTTTTTAAATCTATGATTAAACTTTCGTGATATCTTAATACTGCAACAAAATATATAATAAAAGTGTACCTGTATTAACAAGGAGATGAATAAGCTTATCTAAGTTTATAGAAGAATGAGAATAGAAAGTAATATGAACATTACATATTGGAATATCAGAGTAGTTTTGGAGGTTTCATGTTTTAGTTACAATTTAGAACCATTTTTGGGTAAAGTACATTTACTTTAAGTAGGAGAAAAAGCAAATCACCTCATACAGTAACGGAATAATGCTAATAAATGGGGAAAAAGAATAAAAAAACTTGATATCATTTCAGAGAAAACAGTTTCGTCAAACATAATTTTGTCAGATCCAATTACTGTCTTGAAACTAATGAAGTTTTTATGTGAATTATGCAAATTATTGCTGTTAAATTTGAAAATTTAATTGAAATTTCACTTGTTGAAAACAAAATGGCATAAGAGCTTAAAACTAATTGTTTTATGTAGGTGTAAAAGTCTGCTTATGGGGAAGTGAATAAGCATTCATACCTGAATACCATGGACATTATTTATTCATTTCGTAGTATGAGAATTAAAATCATCAGTTTTCTTAAGTACAACCAAACAGGTAACAGTATGTAGTGTTAATGATCTATTTTTACAGTTACAATTGAATTCAATTATAAAGATAATGTTTAACTGCATTATTAACATAATTCATGAACTCATACACAATGTTTTTACTTCTTCTAGGGCTTACTAATTATAAGTACCCTCAAAAGTAAAGAACCAACATTTCACTGGATTTGTTTTTCGAAAATATTGATTTTCTGAAAAATCTTTTTAGGGTTTTGAGTAATATACTATGTATTTAAGATATTCTAATGACAAATTAAGCGCATATGATCAATTTTCTGTGAACAGCGTGTGAAATTTTCTATTTTGAAAGATTTTTGTAAAATTAGTAAACCGTAAGAGATAGAGAAATTATTTCTCCTCATAAAGTTGAAATATCGTTTAAGCACATTTTACATACGCTTTCTGGAGCAGTTTGGGAGATCTTGTTATTGGTTTGAGCTTCCAAATACTTTGATTTTTTCACCTGAGAAGTCGTTTATATCTTCTTTAATAAAAAGTATGCAATTGCATTTCAAAGCCATCTAACAGCAACACACTCTTTAAAAGTCTAATTTTTAGTTTACTACGTATCTTAGGCGAAATATGTTGATGTGAACTGGGAGTTTATGTGAATTAACATAAAATTCTATGGAATAATACGTTTCTAAGAAAAATTTTCCTTACCAGAGACGGTTCTGTGAATGTAGGAAAGGAGATACTTTAACAGTGGCTTTGGTAGATTGGTGATATTTTTACGAAACGTTTGTGTTGATTTATAATAAATTTAATTTCAACTTTGTTCTGTAACACATTAATTCAATTTAGCCCTATGGATACCTATGACTGAAAATTTGAAATTCTGAACTAAAAACACCTGCTGTTTAAAATTTATACCACAGATGTATCGTAGTGCAAATGTGATACAGTCCAAATTTTGTCAATTTCACTTTGATAGTTCGGAAAATATAATAAAATATATTTAGTTTTGTTTACGTCCCTTGCGACAAAATAACCTAAATTTTGATTTAATATTTAACAACTGGTTCCCAATACATCTATTTTTTGAATTTGCCCTAAGTTTCTCTGTGTCTCAATAATTTTAAGCCCTAGAAATTTTTAAAGCCATCAATATGGCTTTTTTGCCCAATAAGTTCAAATTTTTGTGTTTTGGAGTAAAGAAGGTATGCTTAAATGCATCTCACAATAAAACTCAGGGCAATTTCTATACACTGTATCTCTAAGAACGTGTGTAGGGAGTTTCATTAGTCTAACCCCAAAACTACAACGCAAGGGGAATTTTAAATGATGAAAAATGCTGAAATTTTCAATAGCGAGAAAACAAGGACAAAAAATTGGAATTCATGTTTAATACTAGCATTCGCGTTACCTTCAAACTAGGTTAGAGCATGGAAAGGTAGAGTCAGACTGAAAAATTCAATGCCATAGCCAGGATTTGAACCACGGATCTACTGGTTGCCGTCCAGCTGCTCAAACCCTTGAGCTACTATGGCCAACGTACTGACATGACATTGAATTCTCCAACTAACTTGTGTTTTTCCCGGTAAACCACTTAGGAGTTCTCATAATAGTGGTTAACTATAAAAGCCCGGGCCTTAAAGTACTTTCATGTTGTAAGTCGCCATTAAGGTAGTTGTCTCATGTGTTTATGAGAACTCCTAAGTGGATTACCGGGAAAAATACGAGTCAGTTGGAGAATTTAATCTCATATCGGCACGTTGGCCATAGTAGCTCAAGGATTAGAGCGGCTGGACGGCAACCAGAAGATCCGTAGTTAAAATTTCGGATATGGCATTGAATTTTGCAGTCTGACTCTACCTTTCCATACTTTAGCCTACACACGGCCACTGTGAATGAACAATTAATTTCCAATGGATTAGAGCATTATAAAAATGGTTTGCGGTGGACGTATCGTTAAATGAAAAGAAATTACATAACTTGGCCAAACTTTGGGAAAATTCTATCTACCATTATCAGGTTTATAGACAAACATGTTTTTGCACAGTGCGATTTGAAAAAACAAAATAATATCCGTAAAATCGGATGCTTTCATTTCAGCGTGAGTAAGCTTGATGTACATGCAGAGTGTATAACAAAACAAAAAGTGCAAACATGATGCGGTTACCCAGCTGGGCAACAAATGTAATGACTAGGTACAACAAACCATACACAGCATTAACAAACACGTTAAATCATTTTTGGTCCGGTTATTGCGGAAACAGGAAATATTGCACAACTCCGTCATTGGCAACCAATCTGAATACTGTTGCATATTTTGTCGGTCCTTGTTTTGATTTTACTTGCCTCTGTTTGTGAAAGATTAAAATGCAGATGTTAATCGGAATATTTGGCTGAATTAGTCCAGAGTGAATATTAGTCTTTATGTTTGCTGAAAACAGCATTATGCTCGTTTACGTTTTCCTATCAAGTAGTCCCTCCCTTCAAAAAGAGAGAATTTGATTATATAAATTGATGCAATCACTCAATTGAGGTAATTTATTTTGATGGTGTTTCCATTATTTTTTCTTTCACTCTCAGTCTGTTTTCTGTCTGTTTTTAAATTTGCTTATTCTTTGTATGATCTCACGAAAAATAAAAGAATGTCTAGTTAGACATAAAAGACAAATAAAAGGCAGCTATCATACAGCTTGAAACGAGTTTGCATGCTCGGGCAATTTCTTAATGTTTCACAGTCATGCATAACTTAATCTGAATGAACGTTACTTAAAGATAGTTATTTACAGAAAGCTCAGGAATTATTTGTCATGTACATATCTTACACATGACATTTACATTTCATATCTAGCGTAAAATCAGAATAATAAAAGATACCAATCCCTTTAGTGCAATAATAATCACAGCACTGCAGAAACTGTTTTCTTCCTCTTAATTATACTTCTAATATCAAACGGAATTGTAATGTTAAGCACAATGTTGGAAAAATACTCATTAATTTAATGATCCACAAACTACTTTTCACGGTCTCAGTATCCCGTATAAAAGTATAAATCACTCTCTAAAATTCTCTCTTAGCAATTTTAATAAAGTGCATGAAACTCGACACTATTTACAAACCCCATGTGACTGATTACAGCATAAAAGTGGTATTTAAACTACCGTGATTATTACGTTAAGTGCTTTGTGTGCATAAAAAGCTCCAAAAACTCTCATGAGAATGACGTTGGTACTGCTTGGGAGGCTGTAAGCCCTAATCATTAATGAAGAATACAGGGAATTATGAGCAGCACAGGAATACAAACGAGGTTCTCTTCTTTGCAGCTTTCTTTAACTTTTTTTTCAGTTTACGTCCTCCAACGTCAAGTCATATCGGACGGTCTTCTTTGCAGCTGTAAAATATATCCTGTGGTATATGAAAGTGTTAGGTACCTAAACAAGAAATCTTATACAGTAAGTTATCTCTAAAATTAAGGCTTAATAGATATATGTGCAAAAAGGATGAAGAAATATAATCTCAAAGCACCGAACTAAGTTTTGCGTACTTCACCTTTAAAAAAGTCGCAGAGATTAGATTTTTGTTCACCACAGTTAAGAAGTCTGAGTCCTTAGTTCCTCTTAAGGAATGTCGATAAAATAAAAACAAATCAGTTTTTTACCAATTGTTTTTAACGACTTATATCATTATTAAAATATATACTTTTTATTTACAATTAATCAAATTTTGTTACGGTAAGTTGAAGTGGTTCTTGGACTCCGCGGTTTATCGTGTCCCACATTTTAGTACGAGCTTAGTGTAAATATTAAAGAAATTTCTGCATGTCAATGTCTTTATTTTAATTAGTTTAGGATAAAAAAATTAACGACTTATTTTATTTACCATTAATCAGATTTTGATACTAAGTTGAAGTGATTCTTGGACTCTACAGTTTATCGTATCCAGCATTTTTACTTAGTATGAACTTAGTATAAATATAAAGGAATTTATTTGCATAAAAGTCCTGAGTTTAATTAGTTTAAGATAAAAGTGTTCATGATATTAAATTTTTCAACGTCTTCATTGTAAATTATGGAAATCAATTTCACGGAATGATTTAATGTTTTTAAACTTTCACGCAATTCTTTTAAATACACATTTAATTACGCTCCTAATAACGTTTGAAGCTAATAAGGTGTGAACTATGGTGCAATGAGCATTTTAATTTACGGTGAAGGAATTCAGAAAAATTGGACTTAAATTTTTAACTTATTTTAACAGAACTGATGAATTGAAATTTTTGACATTAAAATGTTGATATTTAAACATAGTTTAGCATGGATGTACAAGTTCGACGAAATGGTTGATGAAAACTTATATAGCCAGGCTATAAGAACATCTATATCAACTTCTAAATATGCAGTAATATAGGGACTACCACTAATAATAGACAAAGTAGACACAATCATTTATGCATTTAACACTTAAGAGCACGCTTTGGGATAGAAATATGAAAAAATCCAGATATTACATGTAAAATGCACCTATGATCTAAAAGAAGTAAAATGTGAGTTTTATTTCTTTAAATTTGTTACATTAGTACGTATTTTTATGGTAAACCATATTATCAGTTTTAAATAGCTTTTATCTTGAATGTATTTCACGATCCCATGTAAATTTACAATAGTTTCTGATTCTTGTAAATTAATTTAAAGAGATTATTATTACATTTGCGGTGAAATACATCGTCCTTTAAATCAAAACTACGTTTTCGCATACGTGAGAAGTAGTAAACCAGAAATATATCGGATAATGATCAAAGTGGTGAATTAATAATGCATTTATCAATTTCTTAGCCAAGAACTAAGAGTTTTTCTATGATGGATGAGCATTTTCCACACACTTTGTGCTTTAGCCACTATTTAATTAATGGTATTTCAAACTGAGTTAGTGTATGCCTTATTTTCGTAGGTGCCTTCTTCTATCATATTTTTATATTTCTGTTGTTCAGTAGTTGGAACAATGGAGTACGCAGAATATTTTTCACGGTAGTGAATATCCAATCTGATATTGATCCGGCAATCGAGGAAAACTATAAAAATAAACTCAAATCAAATCAGTCCGACACATCCAAAGTGCGATTTAAATACGTTCCTGCTGCCTGGCTATCTCGTTTGGTTGCTTTAAACTTGTTTTCTATAAGAATGTCCTGTGAGTTTATACTTATGCAAAGGTAAAATACAACTGGAACGTTTATGGTGCTACTAATAGGAGTTGATATGTGCTACAGTTAATTTCCGTTCACGTTTTTTAACGCTGAGTTATTTCGATTACTTTTTAAGGAAAAAACGCCATTCTTGATATTTAATACGCTAATAAACTAAAATATTACATCTATATAATGGAGAAATTTTAAATCACTATGATATTGAAAATTAGTTTTGATTAGGTCACAGGCGCTTGCACAGGTTAAATAAGTAACATTTTACGATAATTTTAAGACGCTTTTAATGCAATCACTATTTGTTTAGTCGTCAAACTGCAAGGTAGGGTACAATTTTCATGCTAATATCATATTCTGAATTATACTTGTGAAGAATTAAGAATACTTCTGGTATTCTGAAAAATATAGTTAGAAAGGCTACAGTAGATGTATTAGCTACTTATTTGCAGTTATAAAATGCGAAACATGCTAATTGGAAGATAAAATTAGTTATTAGATAACTTTTTTCAAACCTTTCACATATTCTGTATCCAAATTACTACCTGGTGATATATTTTTGTATATGTTAGAAAGTTTTGCACATTTTCAGATATTTAATTTATATTTCCTGAGAGGAAGGAATTTTAAAGTTTAGGTAATTTAGAATTAAACGGATATGCTGTTAAAATCCGAACAGGGAGTTACTGTTAACAAATAAATCCGATGTATTACATATCTCTGGTTTTTTATGTATAGTAAAGTGATTTTTGTAGTCATTTTACAAAATATCCTTACATTAACTTATTGTTCCTCTGTACACCTTGTGCCAAATGAGATAAAACTTTTACATAACTAGTTTTATTACGTATTTCGTAGAAGATAATTGCTACAGGAGGCTTAATGATTTCAGATTTCACTAGATGCGACTTCAAAATCCGTATTCTTTATGAGAAGCAAATAATGTTGTTTTAGGTACTCCAAAGTAGTACAACATATCTACCATGGAATTGTAAACAATAACAATATATATATCGCCATATGTAATAAAGAATTTTGCGTGTTTTAACGAGTTTTGCGAGTAGTTGTGTCTATCTCTGGTGGCTTCCAGCTAAATAAAATTGGTTCAGAATAAAGCGCTCCACAGATTATAGAATCCTCCAAAACTATATACACGCTTTAAAGGAAAACCATTTATGTGGCTATTATACATGATGATGCATACTTAAATACATTTTTCCTGTCATGCAGTCAGCTTAGGCATGTGCTATTTTAATAAAATTGGTTAGCCACTTAAAAAAAAAACCATTTCTTATAAACGGTAGTTTAGTTTGCGGTGGGAAATATCTTTAAAACCTTTCGGTCACGTCCTTGAATAATTTTGAATTTAAATACCAAGTTTGGTAATTTCCCAATTTGTTGTTTAAGAGTTAGCTGTACAGCCGCACGTGCACACATTTCTAATAGTTCTATTCTTTATTGTGGTTATCTTCATCCCGGTGAAATTTTGTTGTATGAATTATAAGTATTTACTTTAGAAACTTGAATTAAGTTGTTGCTTGTGACAGGAGAAAATAATAACTTCGTCAACGAACTCCCCTTCAAAAGCTTTTGATTAAATTGCCTTTTAAGTTTATTAATATAAGTCTAGCATTCGACGGCGCAGTGAATCTATAACTGTATTTAATTTTTTATAGCTTATATTGTTTTATTTTATCAGTTTTGCATGTTATATTTGGTGGTATTTCCTCAAAACCCAATTATATCAGTTTTGTAGTTAGGAGATTTAATGAAAGTCTCTATGCAGTTGCCAAGCACTGAAATTAAAAGACAAATCGAAAAAAGTTCCTATTTCAAGTGGATATCAAATTTAAAGTAAATGCAATGGATGGTAAACTGATTCCAAAGGAAAGAAATACAACACCAGACACTTCACTTCTTCTTCAACTTCTCTTGTAGTTGTTAAAGCGTTGTTTACTTATGTGATAGACTGCATATTTACTAGCACTGCAAATTTAGAAACTAATGTATAGTTGCTTTGTTTACAATTAACGCAAGAAGTTACTTTGTTTAATTGTTCTATGATATAGCTAGCGCGATTTTATGATTTCAAACAAAATACGATCTACTGCAATGAAACGAATACAGTTTAATGGAACGTTAAAACTTTACTAAACCTTTATAGTAACAGCCGGAAGCTGTCTGTCACAGTTGCACTAAATAAATGTGAAAATTTTACCCTAGTAATAATAGAATAATCTTATTATGCTTTATCTATTTTCAAAAACTCAACTATCTGCTGCTTTTTTATTGCGCACTTAATGCCTTATATCTACAAGTTCATATAATTAAAACAGAATTATTGGCATTATCCGTTCCTTATCGCGATACCATTATTTATGAAATTTACTGTGACTTTGTGGGTTCGTAAAATCAAAAATCCAATTTGCAGAAATTACAAATGTTCTTTATTCGCGTAGAAATACACTCTGATCAATTCTCACGTAACAGCATTACGTCACATACACACAGTCTACCAATGTCGATGATCACAACAAACGTTACGATTACCTCTATTTACAACACTAGTATTACACAACATCTGTTCACAACTGTTTACGACATCAGCTCAGCTGTTTACTGCTTACTCACGACTCACACTTGGCGAGTCGTTGCTCTCTTAAATACCACATTGATAAATTCGAGAGGTTTCTGGGACAAATAAGACAACTTTTCGCTGTCAATCAAGATATCACTAGAACCTTCCAAACGTGAAATCCTATCTGTGCCAGCAAGTCCTTTATCTCAGCTATCTTTATTTGCCGGCTCTTTGTACACAAGCCGCACTATCATAGATAACGGCTTCGCGACATTATGATGTATCGTGGAAACGTAGAGTCAGACTGAAAAATTCAATGCCATAGCCGGGATTTGAACCACGGATCTTCTGGTTTCCGTCCAGCCGCACTACCATTGTGCTACTATGGCCAACGTGCCGAAATGACATTAAATTCTCCAACTGACTCGTATTTTTCCCGGTAAACCACTTAGGAGGTCTCATACACACATGAGACAACTACCTTAAAGGCGACTTACAACGTGTAAGTACTTTAAGGCCCAAGCTCTATAGTTAACCACTATTAGGTTAATAGTAGCACAATGGTAGTGCGGCTGGACGGAAACCAGAAGATCCGTGGTTCAAATCCCGGCTATGGCATTGAATTTTTCAATCTGACTCTACGTTTCCACAATTTAGACTACACACGGCCAGTGTGAAAGAATAATTAATTTCCATTAATTAACCTACTGTTACGTTAGAAAGACCTTTGTGGGCAAAGAGGTTAACTGTCTGAGATGTTAAGTGTGTGTGTTCTTCAGTCTAATGCCCGATTTGACCAACAAATGTTAAGACTTAACACGAGTTTAGCAATAGTTAAAACAAAAATTTCATTTCACCAACAAGTGTTAGCGTAACACACGTGTTAAATCTCATGTTTAACAAGCCTAATTTCTAATGTTAAGTCCTTAACAATAGTAAATAGTCAAGATGGCGAACATGAACATAGCTGTTGATGTCGATTTGCTATACTTAAGACCGTCTAAATGGCACTCATAGTAGAGTACGGCCTATGAGCAGAAATGATTTTGAGGAACTATCCGAAGAAAAGTGTTTTACGGAGGTATAGACTGTCGAAACATGTTGCTATGAAGGTTACTGCGAAAGTACAAGAGAGGTTAGAACATGCATCGAAAGAAATATGGCGATCTCGCCTTTGCTTCAAGTACCAATAACCTTGCGATTTTATAATTCACTGAATTATGTGGATAATACATTGTCCACCTCCCGTCTTGAAACGTCCAAGTCACTTGTCCTTCTTCGCACCTCTTTTTAAATTTACATAATACTTAGTTAGAACATGCTTCGAAAAGAATATGCCGACCTCGCCTTTACTTCAAGTATCAATAACCTTGCGAATTTTATAATTCACTGAATTATGTGGATAATACATTGTCCACCTGCCATCTTGAAACGTTCAAGTCACTTGTCCTTCTTCGCACCTCGTTTTAAATTTACGTAATAATGAGTTAGAATATACATCGAAATGAATATGGTGATCTCGCCTTTGCTTCAAGTATTAATAACTTTGCGAGTTTACAATTCACTGAATTATGTGGATAATAAATTTTTCACCTCCCGTCTTGAAACGTTTAAGGCACTTGTTCTTCGCACCTTGTTTTAAATTTACGTAATACTGACAAGTTGTTTGGTGCTTGTAATAGAGACACATGCATTTGAATTAAATTCGTTTCCAATATTTTCCCCTGACATCTTTCTCTTTTACATTCACTGCATTCGTCCTCTTATTTTCCACGATATCCTTACACTTCGTCACCATTTCAATTAACAATTCTTTCTCCGTCGATGAGAAATTTGTCTCAGGGCTTTATTTATGATTTTGTTCATCCGCTATTTGTGCAGACGAAAATGAAAACAAAAGCGCATCGGAGTACGTTCAGAAGATCATCCATAGCCTTCTATAGCTGTGATATTTACAAGTTTCTTGGTGTTAACACAGGTTTGTTAACATTTTAAGAAAACAGGTTGGTGAAATGCATGAAATTGAACATTAGTTTTAGCGTTGTGACAATTGTTACGTTACATTTGTTAACGTCGATTTTAACATGTGTTGGTGAAATTGGGCATAAGTAAGAAATCTGGCTTCGTTTCCGGAAAGGAGATATGTATTTCTAGCATTGCTATTGATTTAAGTTCAATTAAGTAGATTTATAACGAATGTGCGATGAAATTGCTTCAGAAACTTGGCAATAAGAAAATAAAGACTTTCCTACATCCATAATTCTCCTTGTTGTTATGATAGTTACTTAAACAGAGCTGCAAACAGGCAAAAATATATAGGTACCGTTAAAACTGCGGCCGAAGCGGATTAACGCTTATAAGTGGGTATAAATTTTTTTTATTTATTTAATTTTTTTTAAATTTACGTCCTCCAATGTTAACTCATATCGGACGTGATTGAAGTGCGTGAAATGATGCTCAAATGAGCCCAGAAAAAGAGAGAATGGTACCACAAAATCTGCGTGGGCGCTTTGAAAAAAAAAAAAGCAATTCATTTGTGGAAAATATGCGTAAAGATAGGAATATACAAGCCTAAAAATGTGCTATTTTATTCTCATCATTACATTTTGTACGGACATTGAATGTTCAATCGTTATTCCTTCCAATCATGTTCGTTCGCTATGCCAATTCTATTCATGATCAGAATAAGCTTCTGCTCGGAATAAAAATGAAAGCGGAAGCATACAGAAAATTTTTCATCGACAAATTTACCATTTAACACAATTTAAAATGTCCAGGCTTTCATATTTGCTATAGAAATACAGCTTTTGTGAAACATTTTTAAATTATTGATCCGATTCAACCGCGCTTACTTTACTCTTTTAAGTTGCCCGTAGAGGACGATTAATGGGTACAAACATTACGTGACTATTACGCATAGTACTCTTACTAATTAAATAAGCACGACGTTTTATTATTATTTCCCGAGAAACTTGCCTCTTTTCTGATACAGACTGTTAGTTTTACGGCAAAGTAAAATGCTGCATTTCATCTAAACCTGGTATTGATCTTTTACCATATGTATACGCTTGAAGTCCCTGAATTTCCAGTAAATACATTTCAAATGAAGTTCTCTACTCGAGAAGAATCAGAAAAATACATTTAACACGTTGTTCCTGCATTGAGAGTCAAGGTGAACATTTAAGCGCACTGGGAGGCTATTTTTTACCCAGACAGGGGTAGTTTTTAACAATATTAAAATATAAATATACAAAAAAAAATAAACATAGCAAGAAATTGAAATGTTGAATGACTATAGTATAAGGATGTGTGCATTTAACGACTGTATAATGTTTACATTAAGTTCATAGAGTTCCTTGCAAAAGGGGCATAAGGCACTCTGTGTATCCTGAAAAAAAGTATTACACCCTACACTTCAGGTCTAGGTTTCTTGTAGGAATTTAAAGCTATAGGCACCAATCTTTTTCCAAAATAACATAAGGAACAGTTTTATAATTTAGACTAAATTGAAAACATACATAGATCATACTACGCACATGATTATTCAGTTGTGTTAAAAAAGATAATATTTTTAAGGACTGAATTTTATTTTTCTTCCATTTTATAATTCATATGAATATAAAAGTTAGATTATTGTGTTCAAGAAACATTAACAAATAATCACTACAAATTTTGTATCAATATTTTTTATAGTTTTTGAAAACCATGCACCCGAAGCATGAAAAAACCAGGTTTTGGGAAATTACGATCAAAGATTAAGCACCATTCTTTTTAAATTATACATACTCTCAGAACATACCTGCTCCATATTCCTGCTCAGTTAGGTTTTCCTCATCTTTTCTTTTCCTTTTCTTATTTATAGCTCTACTTTCAAGCAACTGAGCTGTTCTTTTTGCCTCTGAGGGTCGACGTACATCTTTTTTTAGACATGCTGCCCTCATATTTTCACCAACCTTTATACCCATTTTTGTCATTACTTTATGCCTACCACTGCACCCATCATTATAACAAATAACACTATCACATACACCAATTTTTAAGGTTTTTTCCCAACATTCTTTCCCATATTATATGATAAAAACTTTCATTGGGGTTTTGGGTGCAAAAACACGGCTAAAGAAGCCGGACGTTGACCATAGAGAAATAAACGAGTAAAGCAGCAGGAAGCAGAATAGCCAACACGTAAATAAAAATGTATCACCTGTTTCTAAGTGGGTTAGCTCAGACATTTCAAGCTTTGGAAGTATGCTGAGTGAAATGTGTATGCAGAAGATCAGAAAGTGGACGTGTCATTGCACCGCCATCCTTTAATTGGACGAAAGGGCTTTAATACCAGCTGACAACCTATGTTTTATATATATCATTTAAAAGCTGAAGAATTACATAATTTTTTATCACAAAAACAAAAGATTTATTTTTTGAAGCCCATCGACCTTCCAGTGCCATTAAAGAAAACTTCAGTTTCTTCTTTCTTACTCTTCTACGTCTATTAATTAGGTAAGTACTGCATTATGCCCAAGTATTTGGCCCCGAGATATCACCCGAAATACATGTTTTGTAACCTCTGAATTTGAAAAGAACCATCATTAGAAATATATCCGTGCAAGTAGTGTACATGTGTCCGTGTGCCTATAAAGAGCATCAACTTAAAAACGAAAAATTGAGTAAATATGCAAGTTTAGTATCTCTGGAAGTTGTGTTGCAAAGATTTTCAAGAAAACCCTCCCAGATGTACTACTCTTTACATGGAATACTTTTAGAATTTTTTTTGAGAAATAGCCTTAACAATTTTGATTTAAATATCACATGTTTAAGATATTTTACGGGAAATGAAACGTAAATTTCTGCTAAGACCTCTTCATTCTGGATGAAATTTCATAACTGTTAACCGGACCGATAAACAAAATCTTACTACGCCGGAAATGTAGAGGTGGTTAACACATACAATTTATGTCTCTCATTCTTTTTTAAAGTGACAGTGACGGAGATATTCATTGTTATTTGATTGAATTTCCTGGTACTTTTACTCTTAAAAAGCGCAAAGTGGTTGGTTATTCACTTTTTATCTCTTGGCTACACAAGGATAATGAAATTTCGTTATCATATAGCGAACAGCTCTTTAAACATTGTATTGTCATTTTATCCTACTGTACTCCCATTTTCCTTTGCACATACAAGAGAATTAACAATAAGATAAAGCTATCTAGATTAATATAAAGTAGATAGAGCAATAAGCGTTTCTAGGAATAGTCTATCCAAGAGAAGGGAAAGCTATGTCAATTCAACAATTCAGATTTTGAAACGGTAGAGTCAGACTGAAAAATTCAATGCCATAACCGGGATTTGAACCACGGATCTTCTGGTTACCGTCCAGCTGCTCTAACTATTGAGCTACTATGGCCAAAATGCCGTCATGACCTTAATTTTCCAACTGACTCGTGTTTTTCCCAGTAAACTACTAGGAGTTCTCATAAACACATGAAACAACTACCTTAATGGCGACTTAATATGTTGTAAAGTACTTACAATTATTGGTTAGTTATTGTGCTGCCGTTTGCTGCAGTTTTCATATTTTATGATAATATGTCACGTAATGTGATTATTTGTAAAATATGCTAATTATACGATCTCTGGTTAAAAATTGATTTGTAAGACACATAAAATATTCTTTCCTCACTACCTATTTGGAATACCTTCCTGAGCAAAAATCTATTAGTAAAATTTGCATGATTTGTGATAATTAGTCATTTTCTCTTATGGTCCTGAAATGAGTGTGCATTATACAAATCTGTGTTTTAAATATTTAACTGTCGCATCGATCTACTGTAGTATAACAAAATGTACATTGAAACAACACTCATCATGGTTAGGGCAAGTAGATACAAAAAGTGCTACATGGTATAATACTACTGTATTATTTTTAAATAAGATAGTATTGGAGATACTGTAACTCATTTCTTTGTTTTGAACTTCATTTTTTCTATACAGGCCTTGACTGTTAATTTATATTCATTATGTTTATATATAAAAAGGCTTTAAAACGAAAATAAATATATATCAACTAAATATAAAATAATATCTTCCTTTTGTTTTGCACAGAAAATAAATGTTGACGTTTAAAGGAAGTATACACTATCAGCAGATTTTTGTTCCCTGCCAATCACTAGAGTAAATTCTGCAAATCATTTTCGTAGTGTAATTTAACTGCATGAGAAGGTTGTTCTTGTTGTTTTTGGGAAAAATAATAAGATACATTACATGACCTTCCCTACCCATTCATCAACATTTACTTCTAGACATTAGAGATAAATATTTGCAGAAGTAGTTTTATTGCGTATTTGTTTGTAGATACAAGGTGATTAATGGACTTAAGTAAATTGAAACAATAGACAATTCTTTTAAGAAATAGTGATTTTTAAATTCCATTCATTTTGCATGAACAGAGGAAAACTTTTCACTTCAAAGAAGTGCAAGTACTTGGAAATTCAGACCAATACAAAGAATACTGTCGCGAATGCATTATTGCGACGAGACGGCGTGGCGAGGCATTTAAAGAATCGGGCAGTGCCGTGCGGAGATAAAAGCACGCCGAAACGGTGGGGGGAAAGAGACGGATTTCTAGAGAGGTCATCTTTCTTCTAGCGCCGTCTTGATTGTTTGAGAACATTCCGGTTAGTGAGTAATCTATAAAAAGGGAGCCGCCGCCTGCCACACCAGTCAGTCGGTAATTGGACGCGTGCGCGTGAACAGCTGTGTGGACTTTGTTGTGGTCGATGACCTTGCAAGTTGTATGTGTATGTGACGTAATTGTGTTTCTACGGAAATAAAGAGAAATTTTTGGTGCTTGTATCCTGGACTTTTAATATCACGAACCCACAGTCACAATATATCAGAAATGGTTAAGAGCATAAAAATGACAAATTTGTGCTTTGACAAAATCCAATAGTTTTGTTTTAAGATTTTTGTTATCTCTTATAGTTCACAAACGTCGTTTAGAAAAAGAAACATATGAAGAGGAATTTTCAACTATTACAAGAAAATTAAGGATAAACATTACATTTGTCACGAAAATATATTAAACATATTACTTTATTTAAAATGCTAAGAAATAATTTTGATAAAGTCAAGTATAAAGAAGATAGTTATATGAAAGTGTACTTTGATTCGGAGAACTTTTTAAAATTCATATCAGGTTTTTCGAATTCACTGTTTTTAAGTACTCATTTTATATTTAAAATACTATCGGTTTTGGGCTCATACTGTTCACTTACATACATGGATCTTGGTAATTGCTCAGTCTAATTCCTGTACTGCTTGCTACAGCAAGCAGTAGCTGTAGAGTAGTAAAGACGAAGGACATTCATCAATTGAATATAAAATAATACGTAATAGTTTTACATACAAAAACACAATGTTGACGATTAGAAAAACTTATACTGTAGCTCCGATAGCAAATTTTATTGCCAATGTCTCTGACTGATTTTGAAAACCAATTTTGCAGTGCATTTCAACTGTAGCAAGAAGACAATTACTATTCTCAAAAATATATATTGTCACGGCAACAGGCATAAAAGTTTCGGCACAAATAAGAAAACAGTCGACGGATAAAGTTTCATGGTAATAATGAGCCTTGCTAAGCAGTTAATGATAGCGCGGCTATTGTAAACAAGCGCCGACAAGCAGAGATAAATGAGGTAAAGGACTTGCCGGTATAGATTACGTTACGCTTCTGGAATGTGATAGAATATTTGGTTTCTTTATTCTTCGGGAAATTTCTGGACTGATAGAGATTGTTCGGGTTGTGATTTATTTTAGAACAATCTAGAATTACGAATTACGTATTTTGGGACGCGATGGCTCGCAAAGTAGTAGTTGTAAACGGAGTGAGTAAGCAGAGTCTGTTGTGTAACAAGAGTGTTGTTGTAAAGAGAGCTGAACTGGACGCTGTTATTGTCATCGACCTTGGAAGATTGTGTTGTTATGTGATGTAATATTGTTACGTGAGAATTGAACGGTGTATCTCTACGGAAATAAAGAACATTTAGAATTTCGGCAAATTGGACAGTCACAATATCTACTTAAACGTAATTTGAAAAATGCAAGCAGAGAAATAATACAATGGTCTTAAACCTCCAGACTGTAATACTTATCCCATACTCCTCTCATTTACTGTTAGTAATCTACTTGACGGTCCTGTAAGCAGCCGGCCGTGCACCGGTATCGGGAATGGTTATCTTTAGGTTGGCTGAACCTACAGGCGCCAGTAGCAGGAACAGAGGCCAACTAGCGCCATTGTGCTTCCAACTTACAAACATCCTTGCGTAAATGATATTACCTTTTATACTGTTCGGGTAAATACGAAAAGACTATTTACCCGGGTGACTGCTCTCACTTCCGTCTTCTGCTTATAGCTCGAGACCTTAAGAAGTATTGGTATCGATGTGTGCATAAATCAGGTTTGGAACTTAACAAATGAAAAGAAACATATTTAGGTATAAATTTATTGAGATGTCAAACATTTACAGAATATATACTACTGAAGTCTTTAGGAAGAAAAGTTGTAAAATTAACAGTTCATTAGAAACATATGAAGATCGCGAAATTATAAAGTGCTATTATTTGGAAAGGAAACATAAATTGGCTCGATTTTCTTTCCTAACCTTAACAAACAGTAATCTGGATTCTCAAAAGAAGGTCTTTTTCTTCTTTTTATTTTTTGTTCTTCTTGTATATGGTTTAGGCTATGCAGCCCGTTCCGGTGAAGTTATTAGAGCAGTCCATGTTCTGCGAGGTCAGCCAGCATCTCTGAAACTCTTGGGTTATATACGAGAGCTGTTCAATAATGAATGATCATAATTTTTTACGGTCATAATTTTTCGCACTAAAATTCAAACTTATTATATTCTCTTAGCTTAATGTGAAACAAACACGCCATAATAGTTTTATTGTTGGTACTCCTGGTTCCCTCCTGTGAGAACCAGGCAAGTTCAGACATGTTCAGTATCACCTACCGCTGCAATGGAGGTAACATGCGAGGAACAATACGCGGTTTTGAAATTCTACATTCGTCTCAACAAATCTTCAGTTGAGGCCTATACAGTGTTATAGGAGGCCTATGGAGAGTCTGTTGTTCCCTACAGCACAGCTATAGGGTGGTTTAAATGTTTAAAGAGGGAAGACAAATAATTTCTAAGGAAGGTGGACCCAGTGCTTCAGTTACTGCAGAAAACATCTACACTACAGCTGCTATTGTGAGAGAGGATTAAGGAATTACCTTAAGATCACTTTCTGAAATCCTGAACATTTCATTGAGTACCACCCACACATTGGTGACAGATACATGACACATGAGACGTGTTTGTGCGCGATGGGTTCCAAGACTGTTGATTTCCGAACAAAAGGACATTCACATGCAGGTCTGCATGCAGTTAAAGTTAATGTTAGCGGAAGATCTGGAGTTTCTTTCAAACGTAATCACTGCTGATGAAACTTGGCTACATCATTTTGATCCTGAGAGCAAACAGCAAAGCTCAGTGTGGAAATCTCCTTCATCACTAACACCCATAAAGTAAGCCTGGTTGCTTCAGCTGGGAAAGTTATAGTCATCTCATTCTTTGATATTCATGGAATGGTTTATCAGCATGTTGTACAAGTACACACATTAGTAACTGGACATTACTACAGGGATGTCCTGAAAACATTGCAAGTCCATATCAGGCGCAAAAGACCACATTTTCGTGAAGCAGGCTGGATGCTGCACCACGATAATGAGCGGCCGCGTATTGCCAATGTTGTTGCTAAATATCTTGCAAAAATCAACGTGAAGTATATCCCTCACCTACCCTATAGTCTAGATTTAGCCCCATGTGACTTTTTCTATTCCCTAACTTGAAACGTCTTCGTGGGAGGAATTATCCATCATCAGAAGCAATGGTGAAGGCTGCGGAGGCGATTTTGAAGGATCTCTCAAAAGATGGTTTCCAGCTTGTCTCTGAAGTCTGACAGAAACGCTGCGACAAGTGCATCGCATTCAGGGGACACTATTTTGAGAAGGACCATCAAAATTATGAGGATGAGTAAAGGTACATTGTCAAAAAAAATTGTGATCATTCTTTATTGAACAGCCCTCGTAGAAAGACTCTCCTAGGTATGCTTTCCTCAATCATCCTACTTTACTTGCTCATATTTGCAGTTGTATCTATTGGCTACCACTTGGAACTTTTAAGCCAACATTTATTGGCTCTATCAGATTCTGTCATTAGAAAAATATCGCCCGCAAATAACAGAGCATTTATTCTACCCTTATTGTCAAATAATATTCCTTCCCTACTTAAATGTCTTTTTTCATTTAAATAGGATAATAGGTGATAAAGCGCACCCTTGCCCCACCCCTTGGTTTATTTAGAAACATTTGGATAATTGATTGGGTTTCTTTGGTTTGGCAATGCTGTTTACGTGATGTCATAGCTACATTTGCGTAAATTGCGAGAATGTATCAATCTTCAGTTGTTAATAAACAATCACAAATTGAGATAACAAAGTTTGAACTTAGAGTCCTAAAACACTACGTGAAACAAGATTATAAAGCAGCTGCCGCAGCTCGATGAATGTGTGAAGTGAAAGGAGAAAGTGTTCTTTGTGAGCGTGGTTTCAGCATTTCAACAATGGAGATGAAGTCACTATAGATTTGCCACATTCTGGAAGTTCTAATGTTTGGAATATTGAGTTTTTCGAGAAACTCTGCAAAAAAGTACCCACAGGCTTTCAGAAGAGCTTTAAAAAATATCATACATTACCACATTAAGACACTTGGAAAATCACAAAAAAGCTGTAGATCTGTACCTAATGAACTGACACCTCAACAGGCTGAAAGTAGAGGTGATATCTGTCGTCAGCTTATCCGTAATGCCAAGGAAGAGAGATTTGTCAGGATAATTGTCACCTTTGATGATAAATGGATATATTACCGAAACTCTGGTGCCCCGAAACAGTGGCTTAATCCCGCTAACCCGCCAAAGTCATCATTAAAAATGAGTTCGGTCTGGTGGAATTTTGAAGAAGTGATTCACTTGGTGTTTGTCCCAAACGGGCTGGCCATTGATGCGGATGTTTATTCTCAACAACTGGAAAGAGTTCATGAAATTTTGAGACGGAGAAATTCAGCATTAATGAACAAACATGGATAAAATTCTGGAATTTGGAAGAATCGAACAGCTACCGCGCCCAGCATGCAGTCCTGATCTCGTACCATCTCAATATCAACTTTTTCGATTCATGAACCATTTTATACGTGGAAGAAATTTTGACAACATTGAAATAGTGCAAGTGGGTGTCGCTGAATTCCCCGCATCAAAAACCAGAGACTGGTGCGATCTTTGGATTATAAACTTCGCTGAATGATGACTCAAAAGTCATAGAATCTAAGGTCTTGTAACCGCAGTATCAGGCAGCGATTAGGAGGTGGCAAATTAATCAAAGTCAGATAATAAAAAAGAAGATAAATTAATAGAAATACTTTGCTAAACTAATATAACAATTTTGTTATAATAATATGAAATTAGAATGGATAAAATATGATTAATATAGCAGTTGACTTAAAGAATAAGATGGGAAGAATATAATTTAATATAACATATATACTAGCATCCGGGCAAGAAAGAGAAAATATTCTTGTAAAAATCTGTACACGTCGGAGAAACAGGAAGAAAGGACCGTTATCTTCTTTGTGCTAGTAAAAGTTCAATGTCTGAGAACTATTGTATACTTTCAGCCAGGAATGTTTTGGGACAAAGGACTTTCAAAATGCAGTTGAGCATGAACGCTAAAGAGATTTACTTCGCTGATTTGATAACGATGCATACCGTTACAAACAACTCAGGGTAGGCGTCCCCCAACTCAAGGTGGGCGGAACGTCAGTGAGTCATATGAGTTTTGCAAAGCAATGCGAAAATTCTAAATAAAATGAGAAACCAATAATAATGTAACATTTAAGAAGGGTGAGCTAGTTTGGTCATGTGATAAAGTTAGAGAGGGAATCAGAATAAGTTTCAATCTTAACGGTGAAGTAAGAAAAACCTTACTTACAAGTTAATACTACGACAGGAAGAACGTGTTCATGTGCATAATGAAGGGAAGCGAAGATTTCGAAGTCTGAAATATTAGAAAGTTTACTAACAGGTGGTCACCGATCCAAGTCGATAAGCAAACATACATTCAAGAATTATACCAAATAATTCTATAACAAACGAAGTATTATTAATACGACTGAGTAGCCAACAACCACCAAAATCCATTTCCTACAACCATTTACCCGAGGATAACAGAAGTCATAGCTCCAATTAGAACCCAATAATTTAACTATGGTATGCGGGTTTGCTGCAGTCTATACTTTGAAAATTAGTTAATTGCTTGTCAGAACACGTTTCAAATAATTGCTTTTTTTTTTTTTTTTTAAAAAAAACGACATTACTTATGAGACAGTATCTTTATACGCTTTTAACACTTTCTATTATTTGACTGGGGATACTTTTGTTTTCCAAGGTATTCCATAGTAACTCTCTATTTACTCTATCAAAGGCATTTTCTAAATATATGAAAAATAAACGTGTCTCTTTGTTTCTTACTTTACTTTAATTTATAATTTCCATGCTGTGAGGTGGTAGCCCCACCACCCAATATATACGCACAGACAGACTTCGTAAGACGGTCAGATGAAGTTATTAAATTACTGGCAAGCGAAGTCGGAAGCTCAAAAGAATAAGGGAAATACCTTGCTTTTCACAAAACGAGGTTATATCGAGGGTGTATCTAAATATTGACCATCAGTAAACATTTCATGCTCTCTGCTGGGTCTCTAGAAAACTACTTGCAGAAGTATCTGCTGTGTAACAATTACCGTGCTTGTTCGAAGATTAAAACGCTAAATTTCCTAAAACCATAACACTTTAATTTAGATATGGAATATAATGTATTACTAACAATTAAAGGGAAAGCAATTCTTCCCTCGGTTTCCTAGAGTACCGCTTGTGACATAGGCCAAGGCTGTTATTTAGAAATAAAATGTAGTATTAGTGTTATACTTCTTTCGTAATCACAATTATAAGCATACCAATTAAAAATGCTCAGCTTCAACGGCCGGCTGTTTAAAGCAATTAAGTATATTTTAATTGACGTGTTTAAGCGGAGTATCAAGTTTTATCAATGCAAAATAGTTCTATATTTAATTCCTAGTATTTTCCAGTTTTTTCTGACTATGAGACTGAACCTTTTATATGCATATACATGATACCTGAATTATAATCTTCTTAAGGAAACTGTTTTAAAGGACATATCTGTGGGTTTACTAATTCTCAGCTCCCATACTTAAATTTTCATCTTGGTATTCCTCTATATGATGACCATTAAAATAAAGAAAACTCTTAATTTCAACAGAAGTAACTACATTGAATTAAGAAAAATGATAAAGAAGTGTTCCGATGTAGATTTACCGGAGAAATTTAATATTTTGGAATCCAATATGTTATGGAAGCAACTTACAGTTACCAATATACAAGATTCGCATGCAGAGCATACAATAGATTCGCTTTGCAGTAACAGGTCAGTCTTTCATTATAGTCCATCATTCTTGTTGGCCTTTTGGTTAGGTACTAGCCTACTAAGCCTCAGGTGGTGGGTTCAAAACCGGGCTAGGCAACAGCCTCATGTGGGTAGATTTATTGGCACGTGAAACAACTGTGAAAAAAGAAATAAAAAATTCCGACACATCTGAGGTGCTTGACAGCGGTAATATGTATAGAACTGGCATGTTTCTTTCTTTAATTTTCAGTGGTTATTGCTGCATATGTGTTACTGATCGTGAGGTGACAATATGATTCTCACCTCCTTGACGATCTTGTAGTCAGGTTCTGGATGTTCCTCGGCTGCTCTCGTCCCTGCAAGAGCGTGGTCGCGGTGGATGCATATTATTTCTTTAAGGATGATAAAATAATTCTTTCCTTGGAAAAATGATGATTTAATTTCTATAAATCATTTGTTTTCACCGATACAAATTATATTAGTGAAGTTGTCAATTTACAAATAATGCTTGATGTATTAATTAATTAATAAATAAATAAATTAATTAATCTTCCCTTGCAAACACGCAAATCATGCATGCTAAATGTACAATCGAAATAAGCTCTGCACAATTTCAGAGAGACACTAGAACACGTCTTTACTCTCCGAAAGTCACAAGCAGAAAGACGCTTCATCAGTTAGTTTTTCCTTCCTCTTCGTTCACGTTGCCATCACAACCAAATAAACTTACCTACCTTCTACTGGTCCACGTCGACATATTACGTAGTGTCACTTTTGCAACTACCAGTACCAAACATATCACATTTATATTACATCATCTCATGATTTACTGAATTTCATACTTTAATTTCCACACATATTTTCAGATGAAAATAATTCAGCATTTTTGTCTTTAGAAAATGGTTTTAAGTTGTACATTCCCTATCTGTAGCAGGATACTCATTGCATGTTTAAATGAAGTTGGTGAATAGAACATACAAAGGGACAATAAATCCCTAATATATTGAGATTTTTTCTTAATATATATATATATAATATATATATGGTGAGTATTTTAGTATGCTTTTGTTATAGCTTCAATCAAAATTTCTTAAAACAATATGCTATATGATGTAGGTGGAAGAAAATAGTGCTGTAGGTTTTCTCTTTTCATGGAACAAGGTTTCAAGATTATGATTTGAATGTCAGACAGGAAACGACCATAATTTTTACTTTCTTTACTATGTATAATACGAATGGGAAGTCTTGTATTCCATCCCAAAATTATGTGTGGATATTCCAACGAAATATACCTACGTTTTTAAACCACCTAAAACCTCAAGAAACATTTTTAGAGAAATACCTATTTGTGTGTTGTTTCTGGGTGAGTGATGGTGAAAAATAAACTAAAAAAGAAAACTTATAAATACCAAGCTTGGTATTTCAGTTCAACAGCTTCAAAATAGTCCACCTTGATAGCGTAGATGGTAGCGTGTCTGCCTCACGTTCAAGAGGTCCCGAGTTGGAATCTCAGTTAGGGTGAGTTACATATATAAGTTTGTATCCAGGGTTTTCTCTTATCCTGATAGCCGAATGTCAGGTAACTCTAAGCTCCATGGACCCCGGACTCGTTTGAGCATCATTTCACGTATTCCATTCATCGTCCGATATATGACTTAACGTTGGAGGACGTAAATTACACACACACACACACACACACACACACACACACACACACACACACACACACATACACACAAACACACACATACACACAAACACACACACACAAACACACACACACACAATCGTTTTAAAGAAAACCCAACCTCTTCTTAAATAGTCCTTCACAAGAAAATTTTTCCGAAAACATATTTTTGTTTCAAAATGCTCATACTATATTGATCAAAATAAATTTATATGCTAAATAAAATGTTTATTTTAAATTTTATGTGAATAGCCTTTTATCTTGTGCAAATTGTAAATACGGGGCAGATGAAAACGTACAGACGTAGATATGTTTAAAACACAGAGTTTGTTTTAATTAAAAAAAATTGTATCACTTACCATTCCCATTATCCATGTTGCAATTTGTTCAACACTTCGTCATACTTTTATACTGCTATCGATATTCAGTTTATCGATGTTGAGGGTGAATATGGAATTTTAAGGCTAACATATAGTTTTTAAACATGTGACTATCACTTCTTTAACAAAATACAAAATGTAGCTATTTCCACCAAGATTTACCTTGATTGGAATGAAGTTAATTAAAATACGATTCCTAATAATATTTCTTATAACCTGTAATTAACAGTAGAAGGTATAAAAGTCGTTACAATTTAACTCATGAAATATTTTGCAGAGCTTAACGCTGTTGTAATAACATATGGCAGAACAAGTGATGACATGAAATGAAAGTATAACTTTGAATATAAATTTGATAAGGAAAAGTTCTAGCCATAAAATTAGCTCCTTAAACAGAGATACGAGCTATTCTAATTTGATGTAATTTAGCAATTTGTTTAAGGTTACTGAACCCACCAGTTTTCCAGTGTCATTATATCTTTTCTTTCCACGTGCCTGACACAACAAAAAGTAAGAACATCAATCACCGTGGGGAACCACCATCTAATTATTTTTCTTTTTGTGGCTCGTGTGTATACGTGAATTTGTAGAAGGGTAAAAACAAAGTATAATCCACTTCCTAGTCTTAAAATGTATCTTCATACTATACTGTTCGCCAATCTAGAAAGTACTTGACATTTCGTGTGGAGAGAGACGACGTTGCCGCTTATTGCTGCCATGTGGAGAGCGCGATAGGATTATGTGTGAGAAAGTGATTCAGTTGTGACTGCAATGGGTATTATTATTGTTATTATTATTGTTATTATTATTGTTATTATTATTGTTATTATTGTTATTATTATTGTTATTATTATTGTTATTATTGTCATTGTTGTTGTTATTATTATTGTTATTGTTGTTATTGCTATTATTGTTATTATTATTTATAATACTGTACACAAACACAATAGAAAAATCGTGGATCTACATGCAAGTACATATCAATGTAAAGATCATCGCAGCAAAGGAGTGGCCGCGCCGTGGCTCAGTGGTTAGACCGCTTGGCTCTCAACAAGGCAGCCCGGGTTCGATCCAAGGTGACCGAAAAGTGAGATTTGTGGTGGCCAACACGGCGCTGGGGCGGGTTTTCTCCGGGACCTCCGGTTTCCCCCGCCATCTCATTCCACCGGTGCTCCATCTTCATCTCATGTATCATCAGTGTCACCGCCTGAGGTGCCGTATGTAGTAAAAGCGGGCGTTAAACACTACACATTTCATTTAGTAGCAAAGGAGGCATACCTGTGACATTTTGATGCTTACTGAAATGAGGAAATGCCGCCTACATAGTTTTCTTCCGGAAGTTTCTAATTTGGATTCCGATGCCTGACTTTCTTCTTTAAAATACTTTTCTTTCCCAATCTTAACCACAGTGTTCTTACTGATACCTACAGCACGTGAAGTCCTATCAAGCATCTTCGAGAATGGACTAATAGGCTGCCCTTTCAATTTCTCCTCATCGAAGTATTCTCTCAAGGAGCATATTACTCGTATTTCCCGTGCCTGTCCTTTAATTGGAATGCCTTTACCAAATATAGTTTTATTTGGTTCCCGAGCACGTTCAGGTTTTCGCTTATCACTATTTTATACAGAATTAAACATTCATTAAAACACAAATGCAAATGGTGACGACACGCGCAGAGATAAACTCTCTCTCTCTCTCTCTCTCTCTCTCTCTCTCTCTCTCTCTCTCTCTCTCTCTCTCTCTCTCTCTCTCTCACACACACACACAAATCAAGGGAAATTGTCACAAAATGCAAAGGAATTTGCCAGTACAGGATCTCTTAACTGTTGTAACCTTATATAGAATAACAGCAACATATAAGCATTCTGTTTACGCAGCGTTATCAGTAGAGAAACAAAAACGAAGATATTGTGTTTACTGCAGCGTTTGCGTAACTCGCTCGCCCGCAAGTCATGCTAAGCATATTGGCAACCAAAGTTTAGCGTCTAACGTTGTCATGGAAACGTCTCGACTCTAATTGGTCCTTCTAATGGTTACTATGACAACCGTTATGACGTACTCATCCCCTCCCTTTTATTTACAGCGTTTTTCCAAGTGCTTACTAACTGTCAATCACATTCTAGTTTGGCGACCAGTATATTTTTTAGTTACATTAAGTACGTTCTTTAACACGGCTGGTGCTGTAAGTTATTTTTCATAAATGCAGATATACAGTTGTACAGAATTTGCCATAATTTGTTCCCTTTAATTTACTTTATATTAGGTATTTTCAGGTTCATTAGTGTTTATATGAGTTCATTGGTATCCAAAGGCATCTGGTGTCCTTGAAAGCTTTCTGATGCAATATTCAAATTTGGAACTTTTTCTGAATTTTTAGATAAACCTTGCTTTTTACTCCGGAATTTTAATTTGTATTTTATAGTTCAATTTATGTACCACATATATTACACCTATAGAGATTTTACAGAAAATGAGACTTGCTGAAGCCAAACAAATGCTATTTTATAAGAAAAGTGTCTGTATATCTGTTTGCAAATAGCATACATTGAAAAGGGGTAATCCGTTAACTGCCAAATTTGGAATTAGATTCCAGCGAAAATACACAGCGTCTTATTATCCTAATATTCGAACAGAATGCTCTACTGCTACTATAATTGCCTGTCTGGCTCTAAAGAGAACTCCTCTAAGTGGTAATTTTAAATTTCCCTTGCTAGTTTAATACAAGTCCAACAACGATGCTCTTCCAGCAGTTCTTTAGCAGCATTCGCATGTACATCATCACTTGCTGACTGCGATCTGTCAGCTCCACTTTTTTTATGAACGACTTCTCCTTCTCTACGAAATGCATTTGTCCACCTAGCTACGGTACGACATGGTAAAGTCTGTCTACCACAAGATTCCAATAATACGGTATGGCATTGTCGAGCATTGATAACTCTTGCAATCTGAATTTTAATGAAGCATCTTTGTTTGTATTTACTAAACATATTTAGAGCACTACAGATAACAACCTACAATTAAAATTACTTAAATGTCTTACTAAATTAAGTTATTGTCTTCAAACTCACAGCTAACAAAAATTAAATGCCCTTATTTTTCATTGTTTTCAGTTTATATGATTTACCGCTGGTAGCGTCAAATGCAGGCAATATTGCCACTAATGTTTGAATGACCCATGTATTACTTACTTATCGCTCACGCTACCATACAATGGGATATCAAAGTCCAGTACTCCCAAGTAGTTTAGAATTTTATCGTAGACGTTAATAAAATGAATAAATTCCAAAATATTAACATGCATGTTGAATGTTGCATATGTAGAATGTAATGAATTTGATAACTTAAGTTTTACCATATTTACTTCGCTTTGTTTATTAGCATTTACGTATGATTCAGTTCATTCAGAATTTGCATTTTGATAAAGTAAGAAAGGTATTAGACGCTCTGGAAAAGCCGAGGAATATTGGAGCATGTGAAATGAAAGGAGGGGAAAAAAACATTGCGTCGCTATTAAAAGAAATATGGATGAAGTAAGAACTACTCAGAAAGAGGGAAACAACGAGTATTATATTGGATTATAAGAATGCAAGAAACATAAATGTGAATTATATATAATTGTTGTTGTTTTAAAATGCTAGGCTTTGGCAATGAAGCCATTTACTCTCTTGCTCTCCAATATTTCTGTGTAGTGGGTCCGGCAGGTAGGACTTCACAGGTTAAAAGATGTTCAGTCATTTCCCCTTCTTTGTTGCACAAAGGACAATTTGGACTTGTATAAATTCCTATTCTGTGTAAGTGTTTGGCCAAATAATCATGTTCCGTAAGTAATCTAAAATTTGCCACTGCAGCTTTACGTGGGATTTCTGAAATAATTTCTGGATGTTCCATTTTCTATATTTGGCTTTCTTAGATATTGATTGGTTTTGTTTGTTTTTATATTTGCTTTTGATTAATCTTTTTATGGATGTAAAGAGTAAGTTTTTACTATTGTTCTGAATTAAATTTGCACCTTTTTTGCAAGAAAATAAGCTGATTCGTTTCCAACAATTCCACAATGTGCAGGTATCCAATGTAATATAATTCTTTTCTGTAGTTTTTGAAATTGTTGGACCACTTTGTGACATTCTTTAATTTGGATTGACCTCATTTTATATGAACTTATTGCACATAGTGCTGCTTTAGAATCAGAAAGTATGACAGCATTTTTGAATTTATCTATTCTGTATAGAAGGTGCTGGAGTGAAATATGAATAGCCGTTACTTCTCCATCAAAATTTGTTGTGTGGTATCCTGCTGGTTGAACAGAATGAGAACAGTGCACACTTAATTCCTGCTCCTGAGTTGTTGTCCAAGTTAGATCAATATGTGTAGATATGTAACCATTCTTAAGGTGGGTATCTATTGTTCACAGTTTCTAATGCTAGTTCTTTTAGTACAGGTTTGGAAGTTTCAGATTTTTTAACTATTTGTTCTAAATCTAATTGAATATTAATTGGTCAAAAGTCAGTGGGTTTTCTTTGATTAAAATGTTTTCTTTAGAATTAGGAAGATTCATATCTGTTTTTAATTTCGTAACTTTGTTTATTGTTAATAAATAATATATAATTGTTTCTTAAGAGGAACTATGAAGGTCAGTCAGTGGACCACCTAGCTGCTGAGTGAATCCTGGATTCAATTCCCGGCTGGGGATGGAACTTTTCTATAGTCAAGTTTATTGCCCCCATAACCTGGAAGTGTGAAAGTGTACTGACCTAATGTAAGAAACCCAAATAAGTTTTACTTTACAATATGCTCCATAGCTGTCGATATGACCACTGATTATTACTGCTCTATGTAGCCAGAGCAATGACATGTAAAACCTACGCCTACGTTTGCGGTGTTCTTTGAGGACCACTATGCAGATAAACAGTCAGTGCATAAAAGTTTAATGGTCAAAGTAAGGATCAACTTTACGTAATTCCAAAGACAAATTACCTCAGATGTGCCCAGTGATACGTAAGCAAATTCTCTCTAATGCAATTCTGTGGACATAAGTTCATGCAGAACCTAAAGATCGTTGCTGCGCTTTTCTCCGACGTTTTAGATAATTGTGATAGCACAGCCATGGTTCACGGGGAACTATAAAATGAGAATTTCCCTCCTTAGATTACATGCTCGCTTAAATGCAAATTCCTTGATGGCTGTTTCCAAGATCGTTTTCCATTTCCATATCTAGCACTAAGAACCATTTTCTAGGTCATTCCATTTTAAAGCCCGTGGTATACCAATGTAACACCATTTCCTCGCAGGCTCTTCATTTTGTTTGAAATAAGAAAATCACTGTCTGCATGCCTCACATTTTTTAAAAATTATTGTTGAAATAATGAAGCATTCAGTTTATAAAGAGGAATAACGTATGTAGAATATGGCTTTATAAACAGTCAGGTATTTCAATTGCTGACAAACTATTTTTCAAGTATTATGTAATATTATTGGTCATGCAAAGGGGATTTCAAAGTCATTACATAGCGAACATATCGTAAAGGATTTTACTACTGCTTAAGTTTATTGTATTGCCTTATTCCCACTGTATTCTAGAGAAAATATGCAATTAAACTTTCCAAAAATGGTTGGAGGACCAGATCAAAAGGCTAAAGTAGGGTGTTCCTTCTTAGTTTTTTTCACACTCATTAGAATGCTATTCTTCTGTGTTCAAATTTGCTCAGAAGTGCTCAGCCTTTCAAGATGAATTATTAGAAATTCATGAAGCAGTGAAATGCTGCAACAACTTGAAGCAGCCCGTGTCACCTAAGAACACCACGGCACCCAAGGCCTGGCCTATGAACCCCAAGCCAAAGCAAATGCGTTCGCTGACTATCTTGAACGCACTCTACGTCCGAGAGAGGACCCCCAGGACGACATCTTTTCCGAACGCGTTCGTAGGGAGGTACGCCGATTTTTTCGACGTCCTCCCGAGGACGCGGAACGACTTCCCGTCATTCGCCCCAGTGAGGTCCAGGGCGTACTCCAACGCCTCAAACCAAACAAGGCGGCGGGGCCGGACGGGCTGACACCCCTCATGCTTCGTCACCTTCCCTTCAATGCCGTTCTTTTCCTAACCAGGATCTTCAATATGTGCATCACCTTGGGGCACTTTCCTCGCGAGTGGAGAGAGGCCCGGGTGATATGTATATTGAAGCCTGGGAAGGATCCTGTACATCCTTCCAGCTACCGATCCATCAGCCTCCTTTCTACCCTCTCGAAGGTATTCGAGAGGTTAATCCTAACCCGAATGACTCCCATCTTGGAAGATGTTCAAGCTATTCCTGACCACCAGTTCGGATTTCGTCCTGGGCACTCGACTACCCAACAGCTGCTACGTGTGGTGGAGACAGCGGCCCTGGGTTTCCAGGAACGCGCCTTCACGGCAGTGGTATCTTTGGATGCCGAAAAGGCCTTCTCCACGATATGGCATGCCGGTCTGATCTTTAAATTTATCCAACTGGGGCTACCTACACAGCTAATCAACATCCTGCACAGCTTTCTCAGGCACAGATCATTTAAAGTCACAGTAGCGGGGAAAACATCTACACTAAGACCCGTGAGAGGCGGAGTCCCCGAAGGCTCTGTACTATCCCCCACACTATTTAGTGTTTTCATGGCAGATTTTCCAACTCAACCACAGGTCGAAATGGCACAATACGCTGACGATGTGTTGTTGTTCTGCAAAAACATACATATACTCAGAGCCTTCAACCCAATTCAGAGACACCTCCGTCTCACACAAGAATGGTGCAGGCGTTGGCGGATGTCCGTAAATCCGGACAAAAGCCACGCCATTCTTTTTACGAAGCGCCACACCCCCGCTGACCGCCCCAACTTCCACTTCAGGGGCCGAAGGATAGAGTGGACTAATTCCATCAAGTACCTGGGCGTTCAAATTGATAGAGGCCTAACTTTCCACGGACACATCAGGGAACTATCGGCACGGGTGCAGGGGGCTATTGCCTCTCTGGACCCAATGCTGGGTTCGCGCTCGATGCCAGTCCGCTTAAAGCTACACCTCTTTCGAGCGCTGATAATCCCACTTATGTTGTACGCCTGTAAAATCTGGGGCATGGCTGCCGATAGCTGGATAGCATACCTTCAGCGTGCACAGAATAGAGGACTCCGATCCATCTATTCTGTGGGCCGTTCTTTTCCCGTGAGGTTGCTTCACGAAGCTTCCCTTCTCCCATACGTGGAGGACGAAATTAGACGCCGGGCAACAAAATTTTACGATAAAATTCCTGCTCATAGAAGCGCCCTGGTTCGGTCTCTAGGAGACTACGACGCTACGAGACGCCGCTTCTGGCGTTACCGGGTACCCCGTATGGCTTGCGGGCATCCGAGGTAACAAAGGAGTTAATCCTTACAGCAGCATTACCTAAATTACAAAACTCCAAAAGAGCTGTTTGGCTACAAAATTTACCCCACTTTAGAATAATAGAACACCAGGGTGTAAACAAAAAAAGCGGTTTGGCATTCTGTACAAAATTAAAGAGGAGCAAAAAGCTACCTCAACAAAATTTTCCTCAACAAAAAATATCACATCATCCTACAAATATCACAATTAACAACCTGCGGTCAGACCCAAAACCTGGGTGGGTACGCAGCAAAAACCTTCTGGCTGTTAACAGCCTGTCAGTACACGACTTGGACTTGGACCTAAGAACACTGACACGACATATAACTTGATACCAGAAAGACATTGACACAAACGAATAAATATAAATAAATTATAAATTAACAAATATAAATAAATGACGTATAACAGAACATACATATGCCATAATGCTGGCAGTGCGCTTTCTTTTAATTCGACATACAAAAACATTACAAATTAGAAAGGTATTCCACTCCTTGTCAATGTCTTCAAAGCTATTTCAGTTACCATATTTTATTAAATAACGTTTATCATTTGTCATCGAGACGGACATTTTTTATGTATCATGATATACCTTTTGAAGATTGGACAGAAAAGTAATTTTTGAAACCACTATAACATATGTGTATTTGACCACAGAAAATTCACAAAGAAATTTTTTTCGCGACTATACATATTGCACTTAAATTCCGACCAATATATTTGAAAGAGAAACAACTATAGTACTGTAGGTTCAACTGTTCCACACCGCGTCTATTGTAAACGAAATGGCTAGTATGCAACACAGGACTTTCTGTATTCGTGGGTTGAGTAAAAGGGAGATCGCGATTTATGACTTGCGGTGTTAGTTCACGATATGTTTTGATACCACTGCGCTTCCATAAAGTATTTGTCTAAACTGTAGCAGTATATGCAACTCAGGGACCTTTAAAAAGGCATATTTGCTACAAGGAATTTCAAATAAAGTGCGCCCCTTTCTCTCTTTAGTGGGATTCCCGTCATAGTTTCAGGAAGGATGATGCAATACTATGGTATATTGTACCACCCATCAACAACTTTTATCCACTTAACTTTAATGTCAGGGAATATAATATAGTTCCCAAGATATTAAAAACACTCGAAACATTGCATACGTTTTTAAGTCCGGCATTTCAATTAAATTTGACTATCGTGATGGTTTACCGATCTACTTGAACCAAGATAAGAAAGTTTGATGTCCTTAAATCATCTCACTTTTGCCGCCCGGGGCATTGTGTCCTCAGATTGCATCTTCCAAAGGTGTTACCTATCTCCCCAATTGGTTCATTTACGGAATAAGATTAAGTAAGTTTGGTCTTCCAAACCACAAAGTAAGAAAGATCCAAACTTTCAATAGTGGGTTCTACATAAATTATTTCCCCGAGTTTCTTTGATTACTGTTCCGCTATCAGCGTCGGAAACTGCTAGTTCGTATTTCTGCCCTCACATATCGCCCCCAGAGAGGAGCCAACCTCAACTACATAAGCGCCACACAATGCCAACATTTGGGATTGTGCACTAATTTCTTGCGTAGTTCTTTCATGAATATTTCGTACTAGAGTTAGAAAAAAGATTTATAATGATTATAGCATGACTTATTAATAGATAATTTTAGTCTGTTTTTTAATTCACGGAGGAACTATTAAGCAGCCGAGTGGGACATAACTTGTGGGGCTTACTTTCGAGAGGCTCGGGGTTTCCGTGTTTTCCCTGCTCGTTAGGCAAATTCTCCGGAGGGGGAGGTTGCCTCCTAATTTACCATGATTTGCAACTGGTTTGTTGCAAATGGTATGATGGATGGATGATCTTGTGGTGTGATAACGATTTGTTTTTCACATTATGTGACGATCTTTTAGCAATACTGTCAGTTTTTCGGCAGCTCTGGAGCAAGTAATCTTATCTCTGGGCGTGGTCGCGGAGCACAGGAAGTTGATACTTCTATTGTTGGAAAATAAACAATAATTATTCTCTTTTAAATATTGTGATTTTATTCCAGTGCAACACAAATGCATTCACATAAAACATTTTCTGCACTCTACCAGAGCGACACAAAAAACACATCTTACTCCTAAGACAATCGCTTGCAGAAGAAGGCTAAGCTCAGTTAATCTCGAGTTCTCTTTCCTCTACGTTGTTATAACAACCAAATTACCCATCTTTTACTGCTCCAAATCACCACATTGCGGAACCACATTCTTCCACTTACCAATAACAATATTATATAACATTTAACTCACATCACATCATCTCATACCCAACCTAATTTTACATTTCTATTTTTGTACAAATTTCTCTTGCCATAACAATTCAAAATACATTCTAAAAAATTTAGAAAAATGAAATAACCGATTTCCCTTTCATTTCGTTTCATTCTTACAATTCAGGTATGCTTTTAGGTTATCTGGTCTGTAATGGTTTTACGCAATTGGCAGGATTATTTCTGAAAGCATAGTGTACTCCCTGTGGACGCTAGAGGGCTGCTTGGTTGGCAGGACCTTCATTGTCCTCTCTAGATATTTTCAGCAGTGGAACCAGTCTTCTAGGTGCCTGATGCCTGTAACATCTTCTGGTTCCTTCATCTGGTTCCTTCCTCTTGGCTGATGGCAGCCATAATGGATCTATGAAGGTTAAAGTGTACGAGATGTCTCCTTTCATTGTATAATCCTAACTTTAAATTTACTGAACATTATTAATGATCTGAAAGGTTACCTTAGGAAGAAAGCTTCAATATCTACCTCCAGTCTAGAAAAGCACATATGCTTTGATTCCAAATAATGACTTTTTTATCTTTTAAGACACTGTACGTCTAGTTGCTCCTACTGTATTCACTGAGCTATGCAATTGCCTATTTACTACAGTTAGCACTACAAGACATCAGTTTTTGACTTTTAGATAAATAATCTTTGTCTGGTAGAGGCCGTTATGCCTCGCACGTGAATTGGTTGTTTTAGTGCTTGCTTAAGTGTTCCCCACTTTAGAAATGTTCTTTCTGCAACAGGATTTCTCATTAAATTCACTTAGCACTGAGAAATGATATAAACATCTTGAGGTATTGTTTTAAAACAATATTTAATATACCTTAGCCGGGATTTGAACATGGATCTCCCGGTCTCCATCTGTCTGACTCCACCTGTGCACAATTTGGCCTACACCCGGCTGGTATGAATGAAGAATTTAATGTAATTTCCATTATTTTCCATTATTAGATGTAATAGTGGCTGGATCATAAACCCAGAGTTAATAAGTTGTTTTATGTGATACGAGAATTCCTAAATGCTTTACCGGGATAGTAAGAGTCAGTTGGAGAATTAATGTCATACTGACACTTTGGTCATTGTAGCTCAGTGATTAGAGCACCCGGACGGAGACCGGGAGATCCTTGTTCAAATATCGGCTATGAATTTTTCATTTTTACACCTGTCCGCAAGTTGGCCTACATACGTCTGGTGAAATACAATTTTAATTTCCAAGATTTACTTTATTAAGTGGCATAAAAACTAATGTTTCCATTGCAAGGTTGGCAGTACTTAAGTTTAATCTAACGTCGGCTACTTTGAATTCTAGCAAAGTTCCATTAACCTGTTTCACCTATAGCTCATGCGCTTTCCAGGTAGCAAGCGGACATGATGAAAACTTAAAATAACAAGGAAACTCGAGGAAATTACCGCAATTCTAATAACAAAGACGATGGTAATAACAATTCGACTTGTCATTAACCTACCACAACCTTTTGTGCGAACGGGGGTTGAGGAGGCCCTAGAGCCTTTTATCCCAAATTGCGCCTCTTTATCAGAATCTAACATTACGATCCATATTTACATTGCATATTATAGTTGCACCACCATAGGAATGCAGATTTTATCCAAGGTAGAAGACTTTATGTTTAGTCAGCATCGTGCAGAAATTAAGCAGCTGCGACAGGCAGCGATTATACTAAATTCATATTCCAGCTGAGAAATGCTTGATATCGTCGTATTAGATAGATAAATGTCCATCGTACTTAGGTTGGCTCTAAGGATCTTCGGAGTATGGCCCAAATCGACGTAGCTCATCATTATCATCATCATCATCATCATCATCATCATCATCATCATCATCATCATCATCATCATCATCATTGTACACATAACTCGAGTGAATATTTCTACTAAAACCGAGTTCTTCTGTGCAAAAGGATTCCCAAGTAGCTTTGGCAGTACTGTAAGCTGCAGAGCAGCAGTGTTAAACAGCTAGAAAGACGGTCGATACGGGTTCATAATGCAAGTAATTTTAGCGACAATATCTACCTTGCAAACATAGTCTAAACCAGTGGTCGTAAAACTTCATACACTGAAAACACCTTATGAGCACTAGCGGTCGACACAACGAAGGTTGATGGTTTCCTCCTAAGAGCCAGAAGAGCATATGGCAACACTGACTTTATTGAATTCAGGGGCATATCTCCGGAGAACATATTTTTACATTATCTGCCATTTACCTACAGTAGGTCGAGGAAGTTTTGCATTCCACCCAAAAATTTCATATCGAGGTCTCACCGGAAATGCGTGATCTGAGGCCCATGAATGTAAAAGAATGTTTACTAAAGGTGCGCAAGTTAAATTTAAAATTTAGTATTTGTTGAGTGTCTTAGAAATATGCAGCATTAAAATTTTCAACAGAATCTGCTCAGCTGAGCTAGCTATGGAAAAAGACATTCGTTTCTTTCTGAAAAAGATCTTAAAAGATTTTGATGGAGAAACTTTTTGTGCGATGCCTAAAAATTTTGTCCAAAGGACCACATATACGCATGCGCAAGCAGACGACCAGCCGATCGTGGCGTTGTAGCCAACAGGAGAGAGTTATATAAAACTTGTAACCAACCTCTACAAAAGTGTCCCAGAGATAGGTGACACAGTTCGCGTGCAAAGGAACGGTTTGAGCAGGCTAAGTTATCGCCCGGTCATATTTTGTTACTCATGCACTGTTTGCACATAAACAATCCTACGACACGACCATAATGCAGTGCTCCGTAGGAAATACATGTATAAGCTCACGGACTGTATCGGACTGCTTCGGCTACTGCCGTGAAGTGAGCATGATGTCAAATGACGCCAAGTGTTCTGCAAGGGGGAAATTGGCGTTCCCGGACACGTCGTTCAAATCGATGAAAGCAAAATAGGACGACGTAAGTTTAATCGTGGGTGCGTCGTAGAGGGCAACTGGATCATGGGAATGATCGACGGGAAATGAATGAGGTACAGATGACGATATGCCCCAACAACAGAGGGATGATACAGTCTAATTGCAGCGCCCACAATGAAACGTACGTCGTCCTATTTTGCAGTCGTCGATTTGAACGACGTGACCGGGACCGCCAATTTTCCCCCTTGCAGAGTACTTGGTGTCATTTCACATCATGCACACTTCGCGGCAGTAGCCGGACCAGCCCGATACAGTCCGTGAGCTTATACATGTATTTCCTGCGGAGCACTCCATTATCGTCGTGTCGTAGGATTGTTTATGTGCAAAGCAGTGTATGAGTAACAAAATTTGACCGGGCGATAACCTGGCCTGCTCAAACCATGTTAGTGTTTAGTTGGCTATGTGGTGCAAATTAGGTGCTACTTTGTGTTAGTCTGCTAGATAGTGTAATTTCAGGGCAAGTAAGACTGTTGGCAGCATTGCGTTCAGTGGAGAAAGAAGCATAGTTTGGCTGCACTGAATTCTTCAATATGGCTACATTACGCAGTAAGTAAATAAACAAACAATTAATAGCGTTAAAAGAATGCCCTCCAACACGAAATTGCACTAAAAAGTAAATATACGAGGGCTGTTCAATAATTTTCACAATTTTTTTTGACAACATGCCTTTACTCATCTTCATAATTTTGATGGTCCTTCTCAAAATAGTCTCTCCTGAATGCGATGCACTTGTCCCAGCGTTTCTGCCAGTCTTCAAAGACATCCTGGAAACCATTTTTTGAGAGATCCTTCAAAATCGCCTCCGCAGCCGTCACCACTGCTTCTGTTGATGGATAATGCCTCGCAGGAAGGCGTTTCTTCAAATTAGTGAATAGAAAAAAGTCACATTGGGATAAATCCGGACTATAGGGAGGGTGAGGAATGCACCTCACGCTGAGGTTTTGCAAGATATTCAGCAACAACATTTGCAATATGGGGCCGCGCATTATCGTGGTGCAACATCCAGTTTGCTTCACGGAAATGTGGTATTTTGCAACTGATATGGACTTGCAATGTTTTCAGGACATTCCTGTAGTTTTGTCCAGCCACTGATGTGTGTGTGTGTGTGTGTGTGTGTGTGTGTGTGTGTGTGTGTGTGTGCGTGTGTGTGTGTGTGTGCAGGTACAATATGCTGATAAACCATTCCATCAATATCAGAGGATGAGATGACCATAACTTTCCCAGCAGAAGCAACCACTTTTGCTTTTTTTGGGGGCTGGTGATGGAGGAGATTTCCATACTGAGCTTTGCTGTTTGCTCTCAGGATCAAAATGATGTAGCCAAGTTTCATCAGCAGTGATTACGTTTGAAAGAAACTCCGGATCTTCCTCTAACATCAACTTTAACTGCATATTACTCACAAAGCAGCGGTAGGCGATACTGAACATGTCTGAACTTATCTAAAAAATTATGATCATTCTTTATTGAACAGCCCTCGTATTATATTAAGAATCATGGTTGTATATAAAAACACAAAAATGTGAAAGAATTAGAAAAAAGTGGAGATTTAAAGTATTAGCAAAGTCTTGGAATTTTTGGGAAAGTATTCCTCTAAATAAATTTTGTATAACTATAAACCATAAGAGATAGACCAAAGCTTACGACACAAAACGTGTAGACACCGTTATGACAGAATGAAATGAAACGTTAGTGTCTAAACTCGCTTTTACTACATACGACACCGCAGGCGGTGACACTGATGATACATGAAATGAAGATAGAGCACCATTCGAGTGAGATGGCGGTGAAACTGGTGACCCTGGAGAAAACCCGCCCAGCGTCGTGTGGTCCACCACAAATCTCACTTTTCAGTTGTCTGGGATCGAACCCGGGCCACAGCCACCCAGATCTTAAACTTCGGTTTTGGCATTTACTACTTCAAGGATATTTTTATTATATATTTAAATTGCCATTTGCTTTACGATTTACATGTGGGGAAACTTGTATGTATTGTATTCCACACAAAATATAACTGTTAAAATTTCAAGGAAATAATATTTTTATACCCCTAAAAGTCATATCGGATGCTGAATGGAATGGGTGAAATGATGCTCAAATGGGTTCAGGTTCCATGGAGCTTACCCGACATCCACCTTTTAGGATAAGGGAAAACCCCGGAAAAACCTGATCCAGGTAACCCACTTCAGAAAATTCGATATAACTTTTCCATACATCGGTGGTGACTCTGCAAGTTTATTTTATTTTAAAATCACAAAATTGTGCCACAGGTAGAACATTGCAGAGTCAGAGCTATTGCCAGGAATGTGGTACCTGCATATAGTAACATTATATGTACAAGAAGAAATCATTATATATCTCAACGACGTTTAGTCACCTCCTCTTTCTAGTGTACTGGATTACTGGACAACAAATGTAGAATTACTAGAAAAAATAAATCTCAAATACTTGTGTATTCCACGTGCAACAGTTTTCTCTGAAGGACTATTTAGCATAACAGGAATCAGATATGAAAGATGAAGAAGCAGACTTGACTCTGAAAGAGTGAACATGCTATATTTATGTCATAAAACTTACAAAATTGGACTGTTTTGCTTTTAAATGTCTAATGTTCAGTTTAAAAATAAGAACATTTATGTTTTAAGTTTTGTCTCATTAAACATGTGCACCTATTTAATTTTATTGGTATTACAGACTTCTCCCAACATTATATTTTATATTGAAACTAGAAGTACAGTGCGATCCATATAAACCTGAACCATTTCAATAGGCCATAATTTCCCTTTGAAAGCTCGTAGAATGTAGAGATTTGTTTTAATGATCAGTGGCTCTGGCAGAATTGACAACACTTATTTTCTTTGATACGATTATAGACACTTTAGTTTATACAGGTATCTTTAATACAATTGTGGAACAGGCGGATGATATCGAATTGAGAGGTTATTTCCAGCAAGATGGAGCAACCTGCCATACATCTAATGGCATCATGGAACTTGTAACCAGTTTTTTTTGATAATCAAATAATCTCAAAAGGTCTATGGCTCCCCAGATCCCCTGATCTAACCTCACCGGATTATTTCTCGTGGGTGTATCTAAAGATAGAGTATACAGGAATAGCCCACGAACAATTGATGTTCTCAAAGAATCCATTCTAACCGTAAAACTTTAGAGAACATGGTGAGAAGAGTGAAAACACGTATAGATGCTGGTGGAGGACACTTCCAACATTTTCTCTGAGATGTAAATAGTGTAATGTAATCTCCCGGTTGTTTATTATATTCTCCCAAAGTTGCACGTGTGTCCTATTAATGGTTCAAAAGTTATGGCGTATTGAAATGGTTCAGGTTTATATAGATCGCACAGTATCGAGCAAAGAAGTATCAGGTATCCTGGAAAATATCATGTATCGGTATCGAGAATCGTAGCGTAGATGGTAGTGAGTCTGCTTCAAGTTCAAAGAGGTCGCGAGTTCGAATATCGGTCAGGGTGAATTACCTGGAGAAGGTTTTCTCCAGGGGTTTCTTTTATCCTAAAAGACGAATATGGGGTTATTCTAAGCTCTATAGACCTCGGGCTCATTTGGGCACCATTTAACCCATTCCATTCATCGTCCGATATTACTTAACTTTGGAGGACGAGAATTATCGAGGATTAAGTATCGAAAAAAAAAAAAAAACTGGTTTCGACCCATGCCTAGTTTTTACAGTCTTTCATCAACTTTTTTAGGGATAGAGTTCTGCTTTCACATTTTATTAAATTATATTTGGGGCAGGCTTGTCGCAGTGCTTACTCGTATAGACACAATACTCCTTGTGTTCGTGGAATGAGACGTTCTGGCGGATACTCTCCTACGGGCGACAAAACGTGTATGTACGAGAAGCTTGAAGTTTGTACACTTATCGGTTTATGTGTTCATTGCTTCTTCCGGAATGTCGGCAGCTTTCTTCCGAATCTCCTCTAGGATGATTCAGTGTACTGATGTTTCCGGTAGACCGAAGGTGTGTCTAATATCTTCCGTGAAGAAGTGTTCTTGCGCCAGTTTGTAGCCATAGCCATTGCTTGTGAATTTTGATGGCGAGAGAGCTCGTTTCACGTTCTCTAGCTTCTTGAGGTTGTTGACTGTCAAGTAAGGCCATATTAATTGGATGCCGTATGTGGTGGCCGGCATGACTTTGAGCTTGAAGAGTTTTATCGCAGTTGTCGGGGCGGGGCTCTGGAGCTTAGGGAGTCGCATGTGGCTTTCGTTGCAGCTGCTGCGCGCTCCTGTACAGGGTGGTAATGAACTATACGAAATAATTTCAGCGATTGTAGGACTAATATAAGCAGGTTGAGGTAGTCAATACATACAGACGTGTGCAAATTATTAGACTCAATGGTGAAACTTTTAACATATACTGTTTAATTTCTATTTATTTAACAGAAATAATTTTACAAAATATTTTTCCAACTCCTAGTATTTTTTTATGCATTCCTTTAGCCTTTATTACCATTTTGAAGCGTTTAGGCGTGCTCTCTACAAGGGTGGAGCACTTTTCCTTTATTTCTTCATCTTTGCGCCAAATGCTTATCAGGCCCTCAATAAGCTGAACTTTTGTTGTTACTTTAAATTTTTTCAGTCTCTGTTTAACAATACCCCACAGATTCTCTATTGGATTTAAACCAGGGCTATTCCCCGGCCATGGTAGTGCTTTTACATTGTTTTCTTTGAGGAACTGAGCTACAGATTTTGCTCTATGGTAGGGAGCACTGCCATGCATGAACACAAAATCACCATTTGGAAACCATTCTTTACTTTGCGGAAGTAGTCTTGTTTCTAATACACTTTTATACTGTTTATGCTCCATAGATCCCACAACTATACATAATCTTCCTGGTCCATGGACAGACATACAGCTCCAGACCATTTTTGATGTTGGGTGCTTTACTCTTTGATCGACACACTGAGGGGAAAATGCTTCTTTATCTGCCCATCTCACATATTGGCTGCTCTCTTCACATATTTCAAACATGGATTCCTCTGATAAAATTACCTGAAACAATAACAAACTCTGTTAATATTAAACAGTTTTAAAATTTCTCAAAGATAGTATAACAAAACCAGCAATGAGAGAAACAATGTTTAGGCTGTTTATTTCATTTCCATAAAATTTGCATGTACATATTTTAATTTTATGCTATATACAATTTTCATACTATTTACCTTTCTCCAAAATTCCACTGAATGTTTCTGCATCTCTTTGGCCCATTCTGAACATTTTTTGCCATTGCAGGTGTCAGTTTAGCGTTTCTACGAGATCTGCGTGCTGGTAAACCTGCTTCACATAATCTTCTGCGAACTACTGAGGCTGATATTTCTGTACCGTACTGCTTTAATTGATTACTGAGGTCAATGCTGGTTGCTCTTTTATTTTGTTTTGTCACCTGCACACGTTTTCTTTGCATCCTTGGAGATAGTTTTCTTTTCCCCCGCATTTTCCATCCCTTTGTGAGGTCAACGTCTCACCGAATGTTAAAGCTTGATTAATGCGACTAACAGATTTTTGTGAAATACACAATTTCTTAGCTATTTCACGTTGTGAATAGAGTTTCCTTCAAAAGACTCTCAGTTACAGCTACTTTCCTTGGGGACAAGTCAGCAGTTTTTCCCATAACCTCACTTTTGAATCAATGTGAATGCTAAGGATAAGATACACGATGTTACCTGGCTTGAGATCAATTAATAATAAATACTGAGGATATATTAGCCATAAAACACAATAAAGGCAAATATTAACAATATTGAGTTACTACATTCACCAAATGAAAGCAATATCACCAAACAGTTGGATAAACAGACATGAAGAAAATGGCTGCTCTTAATTCAGAGCTACCACCATATTACTATAAGTAAAAGAAAAATCCCCCAGCTATTATAAAGAGAGAAATTTCATTGAATATGCTTCATATTATAGCAAGGAAAAGAATTACGACGAATTGAAATAGGTTACGGCTGTAAATAACTATTATTTTGAATGTTAAACTGAAGCAAAGTAAAAAAAAAAAAAAAAAAAAAAAAAAAAAAAAAAACATGAATGAGTCTAATAATTTGCACACGTCTGTGGTGTGCGGCTAAATATAACACAGTTGTGTTAAATCTAATTGGCATCTGACCCTGATAAGTTGGTATTTAGACAAGATGTGTGAAACAATCGGATTAGAGCGTCTTTAAAGTTGCTTCCATAGTATAAAATTATTTATTCTTAGTACCTCGTTGTTGACGTTCTCAAGATTTAATGCTTCCAACATCTCTCAAATCTCGAACTAATCACCTGCCAGTGGAACACTGAACAACGAATAACTGCCGCCTTGAATCATGGAACCTACCGTATAATAGTGCTTTTGGTGTCCCAATCGCAAACGCCAAAAAGTGGTGTTCCAAAGACCATTGGTTCAATACATATCATGTAGCTAATCTTATTCTCCATTAGAAATATTGACGTATTAAAATACGTCAGTTAAATATACGTCAATTAAAATACGTAAATTCTAATAGGAAGAAACGGCATAATTCCTAACTGCCCAAATAATAGCGCAACGTGAAGTTATTCGATATCCACAAAGGATTTTGTACACATCACGACAGTCGTTCGCTTATAAGATGTCTGCCACAGCCGCTGACGAAACGTATGGTAAGATAAAGAAGGAGCCCAGTAGACCACGGCCCACAAGTCCGGTTAATACTTTATATTATACTGACACCGGCCGTGAAAGCTTACGAATTTTAATGAGTCGTTCAATTGCCGCTGTCAACTTTGCATTGAAAACGCAGGTCGCCATTTCAGGCAATTCCTATAAACCTCACGTAAATCGTTCACCCTTTAAACCACCTCCGTTTAGACGTACAGCATGTGAAAGTATTAAGCAGGATTCACCCTTTTTTGGAAAGAATTGTAATTAATTGCACTACTTGGCGAAATGAAGCGTAAAATACATACATTTATACAACAATTAAAAGCTGAGAAAATATTAAGAACAATCACACAAACCAACGAAACAAAAGAAAGTATATGAGACTGGAACTGGTTTATCTCTTACTTGAAAGCAAATGTATTATTACCATTCTATAAGCGGGAGCGATGCGAATGCCTGTCCATTTTGGGTCTTGTACGCTGAAATGGTGTCATCATTAGCAGTGGCGTACTGGTACTTTAAAAACTTATAACCGTAAACTCCACATTTCAACCAACAAACCATAAGTATCCTATCTCAAATTACTTGTTTAAGATATCTCCAGTTGCTCTGAAAATGTTTCAGTGTAGTTCCTTAACAACCTGCATATGCAGGGAGAAAGCGGTTCCAGTTGTTCGCAACCTCCATATTGTAAAATTGATAATACGAAGGCTGATTAACAAAGACTAAGACTGATTTTTTCCTGCAGCTTCCGTGGTAGTTTCGTATCTGGAATATAAATATTTGAAAATACCGGGTTTTTATACATAATATCCGTAGGCGGCAGCACTCTCGTATTGGTAGGTTGGTAATAATGCTCTATTTGTAGACCCTACGTGCATTTCGCGTACCAGAATGGAGACAAGCCGTGAGTTGCTGCGTCTCTTTGCTGATGGAGAGGATACGTTTTCTTAAATAGATTATCACCGGTGATGAGTCATGGCTGCAGCATTATGATCCTGAAGGAAAACAAGGTAGCACACTGTGGAAATTGCCAGATTCTCCAACACCAAAAAAGGCAAAAGTTGTTCCATCTGCAGGGAAAGTAATGGTGATAACATTTTATGACTGTAATGGAATGATTTACCGGCATGTAGTTCCCCCTCGCACTGCATTAGAGGTCCATATGAATGAAATACACGAGATTGTGTTTCCTTTCATTTCTTAATTCTTAAGTCTGTATGTAGCTAATAACTTTGAGAATACACACACGCACACACGTACAAATTGTTAGTTGTATGAGTGCGCAGACTCATGATTGGATGGTTGTGGTTGCATGGTAAAGTGCATGGCTGTATGAATAAAAAATAAAATTGATAAAGATTTTAACCGCAAATATGTCAAACACCTTTAAAACTTAATTTTATAATTAGGTTAACGAGATAACTGCAAAAGATGAGTTATTTGTCTTTACATTATTATGCTTAGATGGTTCGTTTAGCCACAAGAGGACATGAAAGGACTGTGTTATTGCGTGCCTATAGCAATAAGGTCACGGGCTTACGTTTACTACAAAAGATGAGTTATTTGTCTTTACATTATTATGCTGAAATTATTCGTATAGCCACAAAAGGATATGAAAGGACTGGATTATTGCATGACTATTGCAATAGGGTCACGCTTACGCTTGGCAACACCGCAACATTGGCGTGCGCTTAGAACGGAAGGTCCCTCCGCCTCAGTAGCGTAGATGGTAGCGTGTCTGCTTCACGTTCAAGAGGTTCCGAGTTTGAATCTCGGTCAGGGTGAGTTACCTGGATAAGGTTTTTACAGGGTTTTCCCTTATCCTGAAAGAGAATGTCGGGTAACTGTAAGCCTGTGCTCATTTGAGCTTCGTTTCATCCATTCCATTCATCGTCCGATATGACTTAACGTTGGAGCACATCAGGAGGTCAGGTATGTAAACAGTAAACGTGACTGCTGCGTTACTTTGCATAACAGCAGGTTCTGTTAGCGCTTGAGATGCGTCTAATGCATTCAGAACTATAGCAGTCTTTACGAATCAAGAGTATGCTTCTTGCTTATGGCAAAACCGACTGCAACACTTGAGATCTTTCGCAACAGGAGAATTCCAAATCCAACAGTCTTAGCACAGATTGTAATGGTGCACATTTTGAGCATCTAGTGCAAATCGACATCGTACTGATTTTGCAGTTGTTGATCATTAATAAATTTCCCGTGAAATCAATGTGGTTTTTATTTAACTTTGCACTATGCAGCTGAAAGACTATTTCCATAACTAAAATTTTAATTTGTTGTCCTTGATAATCTTATGTGTACCTCTTACGCTTAGGTCTCGTGAATTTGATCGAACAGTTTAAAAGAAAAACACCCCACCCCTTGTTACTAGCAGTGGCTGATAAACACGAGGTAGAAGACGAACCACTTTCAAGCTCTGGCCTTGTTTAGACTTTCTGGCATATAAACACTCGCACAACTTTCTCATTACAACTTCAGATATATCCACTGTACATTATAGTATTCGTATAAGTAGGAACTTTAATGTTCTCGTTACGTATAATGATGTTTTTCTAAAACTTATTTTAAATTGAGGAATAACTGCTTTGGAAAGTGTAAACACCTAACAGAATATTTCGAAAAGAGGCTGAGGTATTTTTTAAAGCTTACAAACATTTTGATGTATTTTTCTGTAGTAAACAGGTTTCTGATACATGATTTTTCAGTTATGCAAATTTGTAAATTCACAAACTATTCGTTGAAAATACCACGCACACTTTAAGAATCATATAATTAACTTAATTATAAACCTACTATGTTCAAATAATAGCTTAATTTCCTGTTACACCGAGATAATAGAGAACGTCTTTGAAAGGTTCACCTGAAGGTTCAAAGAGTGCTCAACTTAAATAAATGCATCCCACATACACAAATTTAGGTGACTATTTTGGGTCCAGTAGTCTTGATAAGATGCACTTTGGTGAAATAGAGCTCTAGAAATTTTGATTGGAATAAAATACTGCACGTCATATCTACTCAAACAAAATTGTAACTGCGGCTCTGACTATATAATCGAATTACCTTTACGAATTGCGGCATAATAAAGACATTAGAAACCTAGGTCTTTGATGACATTTCCACCTTAGAAGCATCACTTCAAATAGCATGGTGGCTATTCAGAGTTACTTACAGCCAAACTAATAAATATTTTTCAAAAACACCCAATTAATATCAATGGTAAAAGTATATACCCATTGTCTCATAAGAACTTTAAGTTGATGGGTAACAATCGCACACCAATGTGTGAAACGTCAGGAGATGTAGTGTATCTTAAAAGTGAAAAATGATTTGGATATTATTGGGCAGACATAAGAATTTCAAAATACTAAAGTCAAGACGAAAGTAAATTAGGTTGAACTTTTTCTGGAGTTAGGCTGTGACATTAGAAATAATATCTCTTCAACTCTTTTCATGCCCACCTCGGTAGCGTAGATGGTTGTGTGTCTGCCTTACGGTCAAGAGGTCCCAACTTCGAATATCGATCAGGGTGGGTTATCTGGATAAGTTTATCCGGGGGTTTCCGTTATTCTAAAAGACGAATGTCGGATAACTCTAAGCTCCATGGAACCCGGACTCATAGGAGCATCATTTCACCCATTTCATTCATCGTCTGATATGACTAAATGTTGGAGGACGTAAATTACACACACACACACACACACACACACACACACACACACACACACACACACACACACACACACACACACACACACATACACACACAACTCTTTTCATTCTGCTGGCATATAGAGGAAAATCACAAGACCGTGTTTCACCAAACGTCAGCAACTCATTTTCGCTGTTGGGTATGTTCTACAATATTGATGATTGCTTCACTGCAACAATGGCATAGGGCGACGTACGTCAGGGCACCTAGCACTTCGACCTTCACAGGTGTTTCGTGTGAGGTAGGTGTGAGGTGAGAAGAGATAGAGAACAGACGAATTGGGAAACACAACAGACCATAGGGGAGAGACCCTAAGAATTTAGTTTTGAAAGTGCCCAACGGTATCTTAAGCAGTAAATCCCATTGGGGTACCCAAAAACCAGGGACCGTCCCGCTTGGGGCCGGAGAGAGTTGCAGACAATTTTGAAACAATCATGCGGATGAATGGTCAAATGTAACAAGAAGTAAGACGAAATAGAGAGACAGTAAATTTGATTCCTAGTAGTCACCTAGTGACCTAGGCAATACCTGAAAGGAAAATATGCATCAGGAAGGCAGCTGTGGGAATCGAATACACGACTTGGCGAATGTTTTATTCTGCGCTACCCTGCTCGGTCGATGTAGCTAACTTGAAGCCATATCATAGAGAATTCTTGGCTTGATTACTTCGAAGTTCTTTCAGTAAGTAAGCAGAAAAAGAAAAAGATCAGGTAGCTCAGTTGGTAGTAGATTTGTCTGTTATGTGAGGGGTTTAGGGTTAGATTCTCTCCTACAGGGTAAGAATTTTTCCTCAGCAAAGTATATTCCTATCCTTACCAGAGTCTAGAACTGTGTGTTCGTGCCCGCCTCGGTAGCGTAGATGGTAGCATGTCTGCCTCACGTTCAAGAGGTCCCGAGTTCGAATCTCGGTCAGGGTGAGTTACCTGGATAAGGTTTTTTCCGGGGTTTTAACTTATCCTTAATGAGGAATGTCGGGTAGCTCTAAGCTCCATGGACCCTGGACACATTTGAGCATCATTTCACCCATTTCATTCATCGTCCGATGTGACTTAACGTTGAATGACGTAAATTAGACAAAAAAATTGTCTAAATGTGTGTGCGCGCGTGCGTGTGTAACTGAGCCCACCTCGGTAGCGTAGATGTTTGCTTCACGTTCAAGAGGTCCCGAGTTCGAATCTCGGTCAGGGTGGGTTACCTGAGGTTTTTCCGGGATTTTCGCTTATCCTGGAAGACGAATGTGGGGTAGCTCTAAGCTCCATGGACGCCGGACTCATTTGAGCATCATTTCACCCATTTCATTCATCGTTCGATATGACAACGTAGGAGGACGTCAAATTAAAAAAAAATATGTCTACGTGTGTGTGCGCGTGCGTGTGTAACTGAGCCCACCTCGGTAGCGTAGATGTTTGCTTCACGTTCAAGAGGTCCCGAGTTTGAATCTTGGTCAGGGTGAGTTACCTAGATAACGTTTTTTCCCGGGCTTTTCCGTTATCCTTAATGACGAATGTCGGGTAGCTCTAAGCTCCATGGACCCTGGACACATGTGAGCATCATTTCACCCATTTCATTCACCGTCCAATATGACAACGTAGGAGGACGTAAAATTAAAAAAGTATGTAATTGAGGGTGTGATTTAATCTATAAAATCCAAAGAAAAACAATCACTGGTTTTTTTATAACTTACGTACTCCAGCGTTAAGTCATATCGGCAATGAATGGAATGGGTGAAAAGATGTTCAAATGAGTCCAGGGTCCATGGAGCTTAAAGTTACCCGACATTCGTCTAGAAGGAAAAGGGAAAACCCCGGAAAAACCTGATCCCGGTGACTCGTCCTGACCGAGATTCGAACTCGAGACCTCTTACAAGTTACCTTCAATGAGAGGGAGTATTGTCGCGAATCCATTATTACGATAGCGCGACTTGACGCACACAAAGGGGTAGATAGTGTAGCACGGAAATAAAGGGCTTGCCGAAACCGATAAAGGGTCGGATAGCTGACTGGAAGTTTCGATTGCTTGTTTGTTACGGAATATTCCAGAAATATATAGTAATATGTGTAGAGGTATTTAAGGAAGCCACGACTCGCCAAGGGACAGTCGTAACGAGAGTCGTAGAGTCGTAAAAAGAGAGTGTAATCGGAACCGAATCGTGTGTCTGAGCTGCATTTTGGAAACTGAACGCTTTTGTATGTTTTGACGGCGACCTTGGAAGATTGTAATTGTGTATGTTACGTAATTCTGCTACTGTAAGGATTGACTTAAGTGTATTTCTACATAAATAAAGAACATTTTAAATTTCTGCAAATTGAACTTTTAATTTTACGAACCCACAAAGTCACAAAAGTAAAAGACCATGGAAATGACCGTTGTAGCTAAGCAGACAATATAAATAAACCCTACGTCCAGAGAAATATCAATGAACGCAGGAGATAAAGTTTTCATTTACAATTAACTTTCAGCTAACATATATATCAGCAGAACTCTGTTTTCATTGCTCATCAAATTCCATTTAGCTCAAATCACTGAGTAAAACGCCGTTCTTTGAGCGCCACAGTGTGTTGTATATCTTGATTTTACAGTTGAAATCAACGATATGTATGCAGAGAGTCTACAAAGAAGCACAGAGACAAAATCAGATCAAATAATGCAATAAAATGTATTAAAGCAGATTCGGAGCTATTTATGACCGAATGCGACGAGTTTTATTGCACTCTCGAGAGAAGAATATATTGCTTTAGGAGCCCCACCAAGGCGTCGAGGGATGAGGGTATGTCATTTGGGTCTTTGCCATGCTTGGGAATTGAACACAGTCCTCCTTGCTGATTGCCTAACCGAACTGATCAATAGCCATGCAGCTGAACTTCGCTGCGGCATTTCAATTGTAAACATTTCATGATTCTAAATTAATTGCTCTATTAGTGAAACCGATCATTGGGAGAAGTTTATCCTAAAGAAAGCCTACAAAGGTTGAAGCACTAAAGTTACAAAATACGAGGTAATGTATTTGGTTGCGAAATACTCTATTACTTTTAACTAGAACCCATATTTTTATGCAAAAATGCATAATGCAAACTGCATAGTCTAAATGTATGTATTATGTATGCATTATGGAATTATCATATTCATAACATAAAAAATAAAAGTTTTAACCCTTTTTTCACATAAATTTGCTGTTTTGAATAGTTTGATTTATAGATTAATAAATATACCCCTGAAAAAGATGAATTTAATAAAGAATATAAATATATTATTAATACTGCTTTAATTAATGGTTTCAATAAAGATTTTATAAATAAAAAATTGAAAAATTCAAATATCAAAAAACTGTTGGAGATATTTCTACCCCTAGAAAAATAAAAGACGATTATAATTCAAAAAAATTTACTTACCATCCTTGAGTTAATAAACATTTTCAAAAAGAATTTAAAGAGTTTGGTATAAATTTAGTTCCTCAAAATAAATATAGTGTTAAAATTATTACACAAATATAAATATTTGCTACTAAGGCTCTACTTATCTTAAGAAATTTATGTTAATACTTCTTTCTTCTTTCTAATGGAAATCAATTTTAAAAGCAAATCTCTTTCGTCTTCAGTCCATCAAAAAGCAAACTCCGTTGTCAAGGAAATCTCGGTTACCATGTTTTTTGTTATGTTTTTCAGCATTACCAACATCTGAAGGTATGGTAATGCCAGTTCAAAACAAGCAAAGAACCTCTTCTTTATTTCGTTTAAGAATTAACATGCATTTCAGATAAATCCACTCTGTTGCGTAATATATTTAATTCAATCAGTTACGAAAATATAAGTTTGACAATTCTCTTCCAACATATAAAGATATATCACCATGTTAAATAACGAACTTATTTTTACCGCACAACAGTCTATACTACAATAGCAGCCAATGAGAGGGGATTAGGTCACGCGACCATTTAGAGATACGGGGCAAGCTTATGTGAAACAAGGATTAGAAGAGTGAAATATTATTAAGTTGACGTACAGTAAGTTACGAAACACAAATAGAGCGATTGAAAGCTGCGTGTGTCTATATGAGATATAGTCATGTCTTCTGGACAGCAATGTGTCATACATCGTCAGGCGAGAGAAAACATACCATATAACACACACAGCTTGCAATCGCTCTATTTGCGTTTCGTATCTTACTGTACGTCAACTTACTAATATTTCACTCTTCTAATCGACCAGATAAGGTCAGATAAGAGACGATCACAGCGCTGGTTATCTGAAGGTCAATATGCCTCAACGCTCTGTCGAGCAATAGTATTAATAGTATGGAGTGAAAAACATTTTGCCTTGTTAGCCGCAGTAAAATTGTCTCGTTGCTCTGTGTAAGGTAAATATGTTACGGAGTTCGGGACTGATGTACAAGTGTGAGGATGTACAACTATTATTTTGTTTATCCTGTCAACGAAGTGTTGATTCTGATGGAAAGGTCGAAGTAGTATAGCATCTGAACACCATAAATGCAGCCAAAATCTTACGTCAAAACTTTGTTACTTCGTTTAATGAGCAAGTCAGCGTCCTCGGAGGTTCACGTGACTCATTCGCCAAGGAATTGCGTCCAGCACTTATACTTTCTTAACTGTAGGTATAACATGCATATTTTGCACTGTTGTTAAAAAATGAAACTTTTCCACAACTGCAGTATGTTTTCTCTTAGTCTACTTAACTCAAAGCAGTGATAGTATCTTTTAAAAGTATTCAGGACCATAAAAGAAAACAATACTTTTAAAGAATATTTAGAATGGAATGTATGTAATATAGGAGCATAATTTTCATATGTTGAAAATATGGTCAATCTTTAGTATAGGTATACCAATTAATTTAAATCCTTTTTAAAACCAAAACCGTAGTATTTTCTCGACGATCTTAACATTTTAGACAAAAGCTTCAGATATAAAGCAACTTCAAGTGATTCAATGTCGCGAAAACATAATATCGCACTATTATCGCAGATTAAAGTTATTCATGTGCATGTAACTAAATTCGGCTATTAAATTCTGAAAAATTTAAACAATGTGTGATGATAGTGGAGTACCAGGAGGTTACTGAACTACAGCAGAGGGACAGAAGAGCCCCGCAACGATGCAGAGCATTGCATTGGTCCTTTGAACTCTGAGAGGGAGAAAAAGTAGAGCGAAGGGACGAAACAGGTGATCATATCTGAGTGACGATGGTTGAAAGTACGAATGGGTTCCCTGGCTTCCAGTTCTAAAGCATCCGAGGCCGCCGGACTACACTCTCAAGCTCCGAAGCTCAACTATCCCACGCTGTGGGACAACACGTAGACGGATCCTGAAGCAGCAGTTTCATCTGGCATCAAGGAAGAAACATCTATAAAGCGCACATCCACTGTCCATCAAAAAAATCTCGTCTGGTTTTACCACCTTGAAACAAATGGCAACAAAGGATATTATCGGTATAAGATGTGAGGGATAGAAAAGTTGGGTAAACATGTGCAAATGTATAATTCAAGCTTACATTGATTCAATGCATTATGGGAAACCGTTTATCATCTAGGTATTTCAACCCTAATCATCAATACTCCTTTCTCTTTTACTCTGGTCTTTCAAGAGATTAACTTTGCTATTCCATTTGTTAATCTAATATCTAGTGCAAAACTATCTATATACTTATCAATTCCTTAAAAAGTTATTTCTTAAAAAAGCAGGGATATAAATTGCAAAAATTATTAACATTGGAGTCTAAAGTGAAACAATCACACCGTAGTAGTTTCATTGTTGGTACTCCTGGTTCCCATCTGTGAGAAACAGGCAAGTTCAGATATGTTCAGTATCGCCTACTACTACAATGGAGGTAACACGCGAGGAACAATATTCGGCTCTGAAATTCTGCTTTCGTCTCAACAAATCCTCAGTTGAGGACTATGCAATGTTACAGGAGGCCTATGGAGAGTCTGTTCTTTCCAACAGCACAGCTTGAAGGTTGTTTAAAATGTTTAAAGAGAGGAGGAAATCAATTTCAAAGGAAACACCAGTTACTGGTCTTACGGAAGAAAACATCAACACTGCTGCTGCCATTGTGAGAGAGGATGGACAAATTACCTTAAGATCACTTTCTGAAATACTGAACATTTCACTGGGTGCCAGCCACATGTTGGTGACAGAAACATTACACATGAGACATGTTTGTGCACGATGGGTTCTAAGACTGTTGATTCCAGAACAAAAGGACATCCGCATGCAGGCCTACATGCAGTTCAAGTTGATGTTAGAGAAAGATCTGGAGTTTCTTTCAAACGCAATCACCGCTGTTGAAAGTTGGCTACATCATTTTGATCCTGAGAGAAAACAGCAAAACTCAGTGTGGAAATCTCCTCCATCACCAACCCCCAGCAAAGCAAAAGTGGTTGCTTCTGCTGGGAAAGTTATGGTCATCTCATTCTTTGATATTCATGGAATGTTTATCAGCACGTTGTACCTGCTGACACATTAGTAACTGAAAAATACTACAGGGACGTCCTGAAAAAATTGAAGGTCCATATCAGGCGGAAAAGACCACATAACCGTGAAGCAAGCAGGATGCTGCAACAATGTGCGGCTGCATGTTGCGTGAAGTGCATCCCTCACCCTCTCTATAGTTCGGATTTAGCCCCATGTGAGTTTTTTCTATTCCCTAGCTTGAAGAAACGCCTTCATGGGAGGCATTATCCATCATCAGAAGAAGTGCGGTGAAGGCTTTGGAGGTGATTTTGAAGGATCTCCCAAAAAATGGTTTCAGCATGTCTTTGAAGACTAGGAGAAATACTGGAACAAATACATCGTATTCAGGGGAGACTATTTTGAGAAGCACCATCAAAATTATGAGGATGAGTAAAGGCACTTTGTTGTAAAAACCTGTGATCGTTATTTATTGAACATCCCACGTATAAAAGATAACGAAATACAGAAATGAAAGTAAGTATAAGCAAAAAAACATTTTGAAAAGTTAACTCTTTTTTTCTGACCGTAACTGTTTAGAAATAACTCTTGCTCCAAGGAACCGAGTTTGCTAAAGTTTCTCGACGTGAGTTTAAGATATCCTTGAAGTGAGAGCTATAGAATTTGATTACTTGCTAATAAATCTTCTATTGTGTATACGTAGTTTACATTGAGGAAATACGGCGTTCAATGGATATAAATGTTTAAAAACATAACCTGAAAATGAAGAAGTCTGTTTTAATGCCTATGTTGGGCACTCTTTAAGGAGGCAGATGAAGATTTCAAGGGAATCCTCGCTAGTGAGTAATTGTATAACGAAATCGAGCAAATGACTAGAAGGTGGCTCTGAGTTTCAGTTTTAGATGATCAAACTGGAGGTGACTACCCATTCCGACTAGGCCTTTTTGGCACTTTTTCTGGTCGCTAGGGAAATAGAGGGATTGTATATTTACTCTACACAGTACGTCCCTCTAGTTTTAATTCCTGCTTCATCTTTCAGAGTTAACTGGGTAAAACTGGGTGGTAGTGAGCGACTTATGGTAGTAGACGTGCCCTTTACTCGAACACAGCTCTATGTACAGTTACAGAGGGGTGTTTAGAGGTAAATCCTTTGTTCGAACCTGTCCTTGCTAATAGGATACAGTGAAGATCGCTGGCTTTGAAATGATACACATGAAAACTTTCTTTCAGCCTCCTCAAGGTGTTCTGTACTCTCACCTTACAACTTCCTTCCGAAGATTAAGGTTAAGACAGTAGTAAACTCCTGGCCACAATGCTCCTTCTCCGAACTACTTCCTATAACAAACTGTTTTATATATCTTGAGGCGGTCCGACCCGTAGCGAACCACGTCAAGCTTACCCTTGTGCTCAACGCCTCACAATTAAGGATTGGTGGCGTGCGGAGATTAAGGTTAGGGAGATCTGAACCGGTTCGAGATGACTTGTAGCCCTCGCTCTCATCTGTACTTCAGAGAGTGGGTGCGTCCTGACTAGTTGAGGGTTGAATGAAGATGACACCTTGAATTTGGTAGATAGAAGTTTATTGTTGTCCTTAGACTCCTTTGCTCGCCACCGTAAAGTTGTCGTCCGTGTGGTTGCTGTGTTCAGCGTCACTGTATCCCGCATCAATATTGTGAAGTGATGTGCAGAGACAATAGCACTGCGTAGTCGAACTAGATATTTTATCGCATTCCCTATATATTACTCTTTGCGCTAATTCTCACTGGAGCGACTCTTAAATAAAGTACTTTGTCTCTGTGCATGGCGCGGAAGTGTACTTGTTAGACGGCACCGAATACGCATCCGTCTCACGTAGATCACAGGACCGAAGTGTTCTTACAAGAAAAACCTACTCTCATCCATCACTTTTAATTACCCCCACTCTAGGTATTTTTTGGAGTTTGAAAAATCACGTGAACTTATAGTAATTTTGCAGTGGCTGGTAGCTATCCCTACTTACGATCAGTGCTCATATTTTAAGTTTCAAACATAATATCAGAGACGCTTTCTCTAACAGCCCGCATGCTAAAATTTATGCGGAAGCATGCGTTCTAAGCGTCGGTCAAAATCTTAAAGCCTGTTGTCAGAAGTACGCATGGGATTTTAACAATGGGTTCGTTTGCGACTAGATGGCACCAACTTTGCGTTTAGGGCAAGGCAGACTATAGAGTAGGCTTGTTTGTTCACAGGGATTGCAAAGGGAGTTTACTGTCCTTCCTAGAGTAGTCTTGTCACTGTGGCCGTCTCTCGAATATATGCTAGCATTATGACATATATCTATTCTGGTATACGTTATTTATTCGTTTGTTTATGTTAATGCCTTTCTGAGATTAAGTTATATGTCGTCTCAGTGTTCCTAGGTGACAGGGGCTGCGTCAATCTCTCCTAGCAGAAGGTAAACAAATGTAGTTTTATATGAAAATAAGTGCTGTTGAAAAGAAAGTAGTATGATTGTTACATATTATCTTTTTTTTCTTTATGATTACTTCAATGTCATCAATTCTTGCACAGTTACTTCCTACATCCAATGATTGCGAAGCTTAGGCTTTACTATTTCTGCTAGTGCTATATCCCATAGCACCCAAAATTTATGATTAGTAGATTTTAACTCTACATGGGTGGGTAAACTTCGCAAGTCATAACATCGTCGCATCTTCTTCGGGCAGAGGCACTGGACTTTAATTAAGTCATGCAGAGTTATGGAGGCGGTGTGTACGTAAAGAGCTATTAAAACTGCTGCAGTGGCTAATTTAATGAAAACGGGGGAACCACTGTGTGCCATAACGCCTTGCAAAGTGGTTTCCGCCAACAAGCAGCACACAACGAGGGCCAAAATAATGTCTTTACCTGCATACCACCTTCAGACTTAGTGTTATGTTGAAACCTGCGTATTCTCAAGAGGTCAACAGTGGGCAGCTGCGAACATAGTTGACCTCTGGGAGAACAGGATATCTAATTTACTCAGCAGATTTTTGTTTGGAAGAGGCCAGATATTCACAAAAATACTTACTTGACGTACATAATTCAAAAACAACAAATATAGCCACGTTTTCGCGCGAGCTAGCTTTTAAATCACCTAGTCAGCAGATGCATTTGAAGTTTAAATTTTACAATAACTGTTGGTTAAAAGTGTAAGCACTCAATACATTTTCGAATAAAATTCGCTCCTTGGTAAGAGGGGTTCCGTGTAATATCGAATCAATATCCATTCGATATTGACCTGATGACATTAACATCATCATTATCATAATAATAATTTTCAAACATGCGCACTTTAAAAAAGTCAGCTTGGACAGTTGTAAACTCCCAAAGTACAAGAATTGTTCAGAATGATTCAGAATGTTTTCCAGTTCTGCACGGAGGATAATAAAAACGGTGTAATTCTTCCTTTGCAAAGCACAATGGCCTAGTACGGCTACGGCACAAGGAAAAATTGAAGCCTCAATAAAAAGAATCGATAGAGAATTTGTAAGTCCTGCACCGTGGCTTAGCGGACTATGGCAAAATGCTTTGCTGCCTGGTCACCGAAAGCGGCCTGGGTTCGATCCCCTCCCATGGGGTTCGGATTTTAAGTCCCGGGTGTAGGGCCGGTGCCCATTAAGCATCCTGAAGAAAGTGCCTAGCTTACGCTAGGCAAAGGTCAACGTTCCGGTTCGGGGATGTCAAGATGCTGACCACATCTCCTCCCTGTATCGGTTGGATGATCCCCACCTCTGTCTTCCGTAAGTGGGCGTGAAGCCAGCAGTCGGGTTGATCGGCCTTTGCCCTGTTAGAGCTGTAGCGCCAGGGAATTATTTTAGAGAATTTGTTACACGAGTTACTGCTGCAGGAATACAACGTAATCAGGAGTAGTTTCAAATAAGCGATTTCGGCAAGTGCGTCTTCGCAGAACTATTTTAGACCGTTATGAAATGCATAAAGATATTCCAATAGTGAAGAGGTTATTCTATGCAGTGGTGGACCGAACACATTCTGACGAAAATAAAAGGAAATGGGATTTAGTTTAAAAATGTAAGAATATGCAGCACATTTTAGTGCAATACCAGGATATCTAGCCTTATCACTGCGATTTAAACCTCATTGAACTGTTACAAAATATAATGAAGCAAAAACTTTCAGAAATATTGTTCTATGACCTTAAGAGCACTTAAAGGTCTGACCAGACAGTGTTTAAAAGAAAACACCAAAGAGAATTCGTAAAATGCGTGCATCAAAATTATCACCATAGAATAAGAATACTAGGATCCGTTGGAAGGAGAAATAAAAAGAATAATAATCAATTTGGGTTTGCAGCAGTGATCAAAAAGAAGCAAATACTTTATCGGTTTTATGGATTACAGAGATGATATTGGCATTTCTACACACGTAACAGCTGATACCTATTCCGTATAAGACATCGCCACAGATGAAAGCTCTTCAGATACAGCAAGTTATATGGGTACGCAAGAATCCGAATCTTCACATCAGAATTAAATAAGTAATTTCGTTGTGCTCCTTAGCCTAGCACAGTTTCTGCCTTCAATAATGTACATATTCTTGTGACATGCTATTTACCTGTTCTCCCCTAAGCTAGCCAGCTGTGCGATGTAAACAGATAACAGCGCCTCCATTGCCAAGTATCTTCTTTCTAAAACTCCCGCATGGGACTGGGATTGGGATTTCATTACGAACGGGATTCGGTACATATGCCACCATGCCTAAAAATATGTTCCTATGTCCCATGTGGGGCACCCCCGGAAGGAAGGATGAGGCAAAGGAGACAAAGGGCGGCTGACCCAAGGAACTGCGACATTACAGAGGACAGGGTCCCTACAGTTTACTTGGATAGAGACCTCCCCCGACAGTCAGTACAACGAACTCGCTCTCCTGCAGCAGGATGGTAACGCGCACAGCAGCCGGGCCCTAATGGTCCCAGGCAGGTGATCCGAGCCCCATAGGTCCCTGGCTGGCGGTCCCGAAATGTCCCAGCAGAGGAGCTGAGGCCGACAACCGACCTACCGGAGGAGGAAGTAGTTTTCCTCAGAGCATATCATCCTGCCATGCACCACCGAGACTCCCACCGACACTTCTACCCTGAAAGAGACCACCACATGAGAGATGATATGAAATGATAATAGAGATGAAATGGAGGGACAGGAAATTTGGGGGATGTAATTAAACCCCTAAAAACCCATCGGTCAGATAGGTCGGCCACGGAAACCGAACCTGGACCTCCCGAGTGCGGGCCATAGACGAAACCGCCTGAGCCATCCCGCTCGGTAAAAGTCCCGGAAGTAATTCTTCTGAATGCATTGTTACCTTTAATTTACATTAAATACTTAAGTTCAGAAATTATGGATTCCAGGCTACCATTTTAATTTAAGAACAGTTTTTTGAATGGAAAGAATAGTAGGCCACGTTTGGCTACTTGTTGCAACGAAAACAATAGAAGCAATTTGATGTACTTTAGTGTTTGAAGTGGTCACTTCTGAGCCACACTTTTTGGAACTTTTTTATTTAAACAAATTATTTACAACGCGTGTCTCACCTATAAGTTAATCGAGGGATATTTATTACTCTTGTACAATTTATATATTTTTATTCAAATGTGTGGAAGATGTTCTTCAGGAATTCTCCAACCTTCACTTTGTTGAAATGGTTCTTCAAAACCACTAGCATCGGGACTGGTCGATCTCTTGAGTACAGGATGAATTCTGTCGTCAGCTATCGGGCTGTTTGTGGAAGCTTTACAGGGCGATATTCGTTTTGTGGAGGTAGGATTTGTAAGAATTTAGATTGTAATGTGATTGAGACAAAGAGATAAGGGCTGTCTATGAAGTATGTTGGGGATGAAAAATTTGGTGCGGAAGGCTTTACTGGATTTGGCATATATGGAATTCCAAATAGTAGTGTAGTAGTAGTAGTCCTTTAACAGCTGTTTGCTCCAGGTTAAAGGAATGGATTTGTAATCTAGTGTGGTCCTGTAGCTGGCAGCAATTTGGCGAGAATGTCGGCTCTTTCATTCTATTGTACTCCTGAATAAACCTTCACCCAGTGGAGAGCTATCTACTATCCCTATTGAGATCGATGAATTTTCCCTGAGTTGAACAGCCACAGGATGGGTTGTACTTCTATTAGCTTTAGCGAGGAGTGTTGCCTTGGCGTCTACATGTATAACATATTTTCAAGTACCGATTGTCTGCTGTTCTATTTCCCTTCAAGTGGAGCAAAAATCCATTTACGGAACTCCACTGTGCTGGAGGGCACAATAGGGACTGTGAGGCTCGCCTGTCCTTGGCAATACCCACTAAAAACCTCCACTGGATAATGATCTGTGAATGGCGTGACTTAGTGCGGTCCTGCATAGCACCCGTGTTAGTATGTGAGAGATGGGATACTGGCACCCAATGGGTGCAAGCGCGTGGAAGGTATTACTAGGCTACAGACGTGAAACCTGACTGCAGCCTAGGGGTTAGAAGGTGGTGATGGGTAAGGACAGGTACCGGATTATTGGTGTCTTGCTTTCCAGCGTACGTGACGAAACTTGATATCCTCCACGTACAACTTGTTGACGGTCTTTCGCTGTTCTGTGATGTGCTGGTTCTCTGATGGTGGTTCACGCGGAAGGAGGGTTGAGCTCACGGAGTTCCTGAGAAGCCCCCTGTTGCTCGTAGTGATCTCGTCCATCTTCCGGTATATGGATTGATGCTCTGTTGTGATGTGAGGTTTCTGCGTAGTCTGGAGCTCCCTTAGGAGGTCCTCCAGGGCGGTCAGCTTGGCCGCTATGACCAGGAGCTCCGAATAAAGATCCTGAACGGTTTTCCGTAGGCCTCGGACTTGCTCCCTGAGCTGCTACTGGCTGGTGGTGTAGTCTGATGTTGCCGGCTTTTGATGATGAGTTTGATGAGGCTAAGCGCTCAGCTGCTACTAAGTGGTTGGCGGTGCTGGTGTGACAGGCGATGCCTTCCTGCAGGGATGCAGGGGCATAGCGCCTGTCCGGTGAAATGGCTTTGCCCTCCACAGGGGGCACAGTAGTGGCGGAGTTGGCGGAGGTCGAGTTCTGTGCAGGCCGAGGTGAGGCTGGAAGCACCACAGTAGTGGCACTTCGGCTCAGCTGCACAGGACTCGGCTGCATGCCCGTAGGAGCAGCAGCTGCGGCACGGAGCTTGACGGTCCTGTCGGCTGACTTCGGTGCGCAGCACCCTCCCTAATAAGGGCAGGCCGTTAGCTAAAGCAGCTTCCAGTTCCGCGTGGCTGCCTAGCTCCACCCGGACGAGTAGTGTCGAACCTCGGGCTGAGGTGATGCGTGTAGCCCTCATTGCTGACGGCCACTGCTGCTGCGCTGCAGCAAGTACGTATCGTGCTTGCAGGTGCCGAGGCACTCCCGTTAACACTATGCTCGAGCAGCGGTGCAGTGGTTGAGGCGGCGTTGGCTGGCTGGCTAGCGCTGGCGACTGGCCTGCTCCCGGCTGGGTAGCAGGACCGGGTTCTGGCTGCGGTGTTGCTGGACGTTCCTCCTCGGCTGACTGTGCGGTGGCGATGACTGTTTGTTTCTTCGTTCCTCTCTTGACACGACCCATGTTGCTGCTCTGAAGGTTCGAGGAGAGGTGTCCGCCGTTGTTCTATCCACCCCACAGCCATGGTAATACCTAAAAGTTCAGCCTCTTTCGAGTTTTTCAATGACAACATTCCGGTTCCTACATGATTTTCGGTTTTGGATCCGTCTGTGAAGTTAATAATTTCTTCTTTTCCTAACGCTCCTGTGACATCTATATCTATGCAGTTATCTTTGGGGTAAAGACATTCAGATCTTATTGGGACTTCCGTTCTTTTCAGTGTAGTAATTTCTGCTTTTGTGGACTGGCCTCTGGAGACGGCTTTGATGTCGTTATATAAGGGAACAATGGGCATCGTGGAGGTAATTGCATGCAGAGCGTTGTTGGAGACTGTTCTATACGCTTTTGTTGCGAAAATCAAGAAGAATATTTGTATTTGACTCAATTGGAGCTTAGGCCTTTTGGATATAGAGATGCTCCAGACTTCCGCAGCATACATTATAACGGGAAGAATAGCATGATTGTATATCTTCATAAGATGAAGGTACGAGATGCCCCAATTATTTTTGGAGCATGTCATAAAATTGTTGCGGATTTGCATAAATTTATTTTCCAGGTATTGCATTGTGCGGGCCAACCCAGGGTCATGGGATTAAATTGAAATCATACGCCTTTATCAGAACCTTAACATGGATTTATTTTCTCGTTTGTTCTTTTGCTACACTTTGCATAGACCAACCAGACAGATAAAGATAACTATATACTTCTGGTCCCGAATCTGGGAAAAAGAGCCCCATAAAAACACACGGCTCAACAAAAGACCAAATATTAAAAAACTTAAGAGAAAAATCGGGAAACCCGAATTGGAGCACTCACCCTAAGAAACGCCCACGCGACACCAACCAGGCACACACACTGCTCTCCCGGTTCGAAAGAGCCACCCAAGAAGCCTCGGGCACCGCAGCGCCCCCAGAGAGAAACGGCGGAGAGCCCAAAACAACAAGACGGCAGCGCCCTCGAACCGGAAGGGCATCAAAAATGTGCCGGGGAGAAAACAAACGGCACAGCATGTGAGGAGACTGCTGCATTTTATTGTCCAGCATTGCTCCCAAATTTTTCATTTGAGTTACTACATTGAGATCTCATGTTATAACAATAGAATGACTGATTTATTCATCCTTATTTCTCATGTACATATGCTTTCGGTCTGGCTCTACCGTTTCATAGTGCGTCCTACACAAGGCTAGTGCGAAAGAACAATTGATTTCAATTAATTGTACCTAATACTGGTCCAAACGATAAAGCCCGGGCCTAAAAGTACTTACAGCATAGTAAGTCGCAATTAAGGTAGTTGTCTCGTGTGTTTATGAGAACTCCTAGTGGTTCACCGGGAAAAATACGAGTAAGGTGGAGAATTTAATGTCATGTCGGCACGTTGGCTAAAGTAGCTCAAGGGTTAGAGCGGCTGGATGGCAACCACAAGATCCGTGGTTCAAATCCCGGCTATGGCATTGAATTTTTCGGTCTGGCTCAACCGTTTGGGGTAAATAGTTTAGCTCAACCTTAGCTAGCTTTCCAAAGCATTTTCCTGGAATTGATAGCAGATTGATTCCTCGATACTCTGTTACAGATTCTACTCTTGTCCGTTTTCGGAATTGCTGTTACGGATGCATTTTTCATACTTTAGGAAAGCTCCCTAGACTTAGACCTTTGTTGAACATTGTCTTCCAAAGTTTGGGTATTGTATGCTTTTAACGATGGCACCGTCAGATCCGTCAGGACCAGGACATTTTTTGTCATTGAAGTTGGTTACAATTTCAGTTACTTCATGGTCCTCGAACTTGAGCTCTAGCTGAGTATCACGAGCCCTACTGTTTAAGTTTAATGCTCCAATGGTCCGTTGTTCCTCATTATCGAAGGCGGGATATCGTCAGGAAGGAATCTGTCAAGCGCTTTTGCTTTATCTGCCTCTGACGAAGTTGAAGATCCGTCTATGGGAGATAATTGGTGGTCGTTTTGCTTTATAGCGAAATGATGGCATCAGGGCAACAAACTGCTAATATGGCCGTCTTCCCGCTTTTAAGCAAGTGCGTTGGGAAATACCAACACAAATGAGAAGCAAACTTGGCTGCATTATTTTCGAACGCGCTTCGCTGGGGTTTTGATACACAGAGCTAGTGTCGCTTAGCAGCCGTTTTCCCCCTCTTATAAGAAGCATCCCTAGGCTGCGGTTTTTGGCGTGGGATCCTCAATCCTTTGTCTTAGGACTCCTCATATGTTGGCAAGTGTGCATGGCTTTGCATTTATAAAACCCCTTGAGGTAACTAGTGTCATCTGTCAGAAAACTTAACAATGTTGTGTTCTCGAGACAAGTGCAAAAATGTCGAGAGCAGTTTATTTAAACTTGAACTACTGAAGTTAATAAAGGATCCCCGAGGGAGCGTTTATCATTTATTTAAATTAGTGCTTATTTAAAAATACGGAAGTACACAGTTATTACCTTATCAAACTCAGAATCATTTTTGCATTTGTATGTTCTAATTTGGTTAATTACCATAGTAAACATTTTAATTTTATCAAAATGCTCCTTTCGGTTAAGAAGGGACCAAAGTGCCGACCAACTACCTCCTGCTGCCTGTAGATGGCCGTAGTGACCATATCTTATCACAGTGATGAAAATGTGTAATTATTTAAAAATTTTAACTACAAATTTTAATTATATTCATGAATTTTAGCTTGTATTTCATTAGTTATTGTCACCTGTGGAAAGACATGGCTATAATATATACTAAGTTAGTATGAAAAGTATAAGTAATTGATTGTGAGAAAGGAAGACTTCAGAAATAGGTATATATTCTCACGTTTTGGCGTTTGTAATCCTATATATTTATAGCATTTTCTGAAAGAACAAATGATGAAATTAGGCGCCGGGCTTCAAAATTATACGCAAGTTTACCATCTCACAGAAGCGCCCTTGTCAGATCACTGGGAAATTATGACCCCACTAGACGTCGATCTAGACTGCATCGGGTCCCCCGTATGGCATGCGGGCACCCTAGATAACACAGGAGCTGAACCTATCAGCAGCTAAAGCTGAGCTCCTCATAATTCTTCCAAGCTGTTTGGCATCTCCCCAACTGAATTACAAAATATTTAAAACAAAACAAAATGGGTGCTAAGTACTGCATCCTCTCTTTCGACCCGAAGGTACCTTGGTAACCTCAAAATTAACTTCCAATCAAAAACCTACATCACCTTCATCCTACATCTTTCATTAATAATCCTACCTGCGGTAAAACCCTTAATGGGTGGGCACGCAGCAAAAACCTTCTGGCTGTATACAGCCAGCCAGCACGAGCGAGCGAAGAACAATAATTGTGACCAGTTGAGTTGAGTTAAACCTGTTCTCAATGGCTTATCTGTTTCGTGGCTGCAGTGTATAACTGACATATTTCAGCATTGTAAATATGGTCAGCACTCTGATTACATCGCGTATCAACGGTTATACAGCACTGACAGAGATGGTCTCTTTGAAGGACACCATACGTCTGGATTAAGAGATCAGTGTGACAACTCGGACACTAACCATTAGCCACTTAATGCTGTTTTCTATTAGCTGTAGTGGTGAGTTACCTGGCCTTAGGAACTCCAACAATTTTCCCTCAATTTCTTCTCGGGCAGCCAGCCAGGTGAAAAGATGATTATATATCAACGTTTCGGGAGTGTGCATCTCTCCCATCATCAGGATATTTATAAAATGTTATACAATAAATGAAATACTGGATATAACAAAACTATAAACAAAGACAAAACACTATCAAAATTCTCATTACTGAACAAAGGACTGTTTTCAGTAAATTAAAAGCCAGGTCAGGAGATGGCGTGAGTATAAAAATTGTATGAAATAAACGTAATTACTTAATTTGATTACCAAGCTGTATTGATCTTTGCTTCTTAATTCGATGAATTTCCATTTTTAAGGCAGTTTCCAAGAAGAGCTGAACTGAAATCCGGCATCACGATTAAGCGTGCTCCTTTCAGAGGAAATCACCAAAGCCTCCTTAATTCTCCGCGGAGAATAATTAATAATTATTATAGTTATTATAGCTGTGTTATATCCAGTATTTCATTTGTGGTATAACATTTTATAAATATCCTGATGATGGGAGAGATGTACACTCCCGAAACGTTGATATATAATGATCTTTTCACCTGGCTGGCTGCCCGAGAAGAAAGTGAGCGTGTTCGTCGCCAGGAAAGCTTCAAGTCTTATCGAACAATTTTACTTTCCACAAATAACAAAATTTATTTAAAATAACATATTATCGTATAAACCATTTCCGTGATATTCGCTGCTGTTGGTTTGTTGTTGAGTTGGCGGCTGTGAAGCCGCCATTCGGTTGTTTTCCTGCGACGTTATGGCAAGAGCGATTAAGCATCGCCAGTTAGTGTCTTGTGATTAGAATTTTACAATAACGATAACCTCCCTTTATGTCACAATGGGCATTAAAAGGCTTTTAAAAGCTATATATTTCTGAAGCTAATCAATAATAGGGTCATTGAGGGAAGCGTGAAAATACGGATTTTGACAATTCTTGCATTATCAACCTCAAAATTTACCTTCGTGTGAGATATATACCTATGCCGCAGGTAAAATTTGGCACTTGTACGTTCAGCCGTCAGGGAAAATTTGGTTTATTACCTTAGTAAAGGTTTTCGTTTCATAAAAAATGCTTCTTTTGTTTAAAGAGCGGATAAGTTGCCAACCGACCGCGTCCTGCCATATGTAGATGGCTCTACCTGTCTCATGTTATCGCGCGGAAGAAACTCTAACTTTTACAGAGTACTGTAGTAAATTTTAACTATTTTCTTTAAGGCTTAAGCTTAGTTTTGATAAGTTTTCATTATGTGCAAACAATCAGTGGCTATATTGTATATTAAGATACTATGAAACGTACAAAGAATTGATAGTGAGAAAGGAATACCTTTGAAATAAATATATATGTACAAGTTTTGGCATTAGAAGTCGTTGAGAAAAACAATTTTGTGACTTTTAAGAGTTATGTTAAGGCCGTGCTCATAGGCTAATCTGCTTCGTGACTGCTTTATGTCAGTGGCATATAGCGCATAGAAATCTGGCCACGGTTTCCATGGATTTATCTTTGGTAATAGGTACCTGATTACTCCACGTGGAGTAAACATATTTGAAATGGGACAAACATATAGACAAATTGTGTAATAAAATATGTTCAGGATTATTTATAATGAAAAGGATTTCAAGTTTAAAAAAATATAGAACTTAAAATGACAATTTATTACAGTCAAATCTACCCACACATAACTTATGGAGTAATAGTATGGGATCGCAGTACAGAGAAAAATATAAAACGAATATTTA
>CM060953.1:69517988-69595488 GCA_030765055.1 Mantis religiosa | reverse complement strand
TTTAATAAAAAGTTATGGCTAAAATAACAGTGTCCAATGCGCAACCGAGCCAAAATGACCTCTTCCCGCCGCGATACGCGTCAGGAGGTCACCCAGTGATTCGGAAGCTCCTTTACCATTCGGAGCTTGTTGTCACGGAGAGCAGGCCACTCGTCGCGCCATCACGAGAGCGCCGCCCTACGCACAACAAGCCGAAAGTCTTCCGCCGTCACACATGAGATGGTAACACTGGGATCAATGGTTGCCACTTTGGCTGCCAAATCTACCATTTCGTTCCCGCGCAGGCCCACGTGATCAGGAACCCAGGCACACACCACGCTAACGCCCGAGGCGTGCAAAACGTGGAGAGCGTCCTGGATCCGCTGTACGAGAGGATGGTGGTTGTACAGCGCACGGAGGCTCTGGAGTGCGCTAAGGAAGTCGCTTAAAATGAGGCAGTCACCCAACCCTCTGCGGCGAACATGTAAGAGGGTTCGGTATATTGCATGGAGCTCTGCAGTGTAAATGGAAGTGCTGCCATGGAGACCGAATGTAAAGGGTTCGGCCCAATGGACATACGCGCATCAAACACCAGTAGAGCTCTTGGACCCGTCAGTAAAAATTAAAATAAAATGTTCATAATTCGATAGAAATTCTAAAAACAAAGTGCGGAGAGTACTCGTGGAGGTTATGGACTTGCCATGCGCAGCCATACTGGGATCCACGGCAGGCGCAGTGTGCAGCCATGGGGGATACACCCTTTCATCCCGAGGAAGCAACTGGGGTAGCTGGAGAGCATGCCGCCGAAGAAGCTCCCGGAAGCGAAAACCTGGCGGTTTAGGACTTAATCGGGTGTTCCTATAATGTATGTCATAGCATGTTTCGGTGAAGGATGCAAACGTCGGATGCCCAGGCATACTAAGTAGTCCACAGCCATAGTTCCCCAGCAACACGTCCCGCCGATATCGCAGAGGAGGTTCTGCCGCTTCGGCGTAGAGGCTTACGACTGGGCTAGTTTGAAACGCCCCAGTAGCTATACGAATGCCAGAGTTATGGACCGTGTCTAGGAGCTTCAGCACTGATGGACGAGCTGAAGTATAAACGATGCACCCATAGCCCAACTTCGAACGGATTAGTGTGCGGTATAAGCTGAGCAGTACTGCACGATCCCCTCCCCACGATTTCCCACTAAGTATCCGCAAAAGATTTAGAGAACGTTCACATCGTGCTTTCAACTGTCCTATATGCGAGGACCAGGACAGCTTTCTATCAAAAACCAGTCCGAGAAATCTAGTTTCATCGGCGAATGGTAGCACTTGACGACCAAGTCGGAGCAGGGGTGGTAGTCGACGTTTCCGGTGCCAGAAGTTAACACAGACTGTCTTCTCAGTGGAGAACCGAAAGCCGTTCTTAGAGCTCCAGTCGTAAAGGTTGTCTAAGCAATGTTGTAGACGACGCTCTAAGAACCGAGTACGCTGAGAAGTACGGTAGACTGTGAAATCGTCAACGAATAAGCACGTTGAAACCCCCTGAGGAACACAGCGATAGAATTTATGGCTATAGCAAACAGTGTAACGCTGAGCACTGACCCTTGTGGGACACCGTTCTCTTGAATAAAAAGGTTTGAATAGACCGAGCCGACCCTTACTCGGAAAACGCGATCGTTCATGAACTCCCGAAGGAACAAAGGTAGGCGTCCACGAATACTCCAGCCGTGCAGGGTGCGTAAGAGGCCTGCACGCCAACAGGTATCGTACGCTTTCTCGAGGTCAAAATATATGCCGACGGTCTGACAGTTCTTAAGGAAACCGTTCATGATGTGCGTTGAGATAGACACGAGTTGGTCTAGTGTCGAACGGCGACGACGAAAACCACACTGGATGTTCGTCAGTAGGTTGTGAGTTTCCAGCCACCACACCAACCGCCCATTGATCATGCGTTCCATCACCTTGCAGACGCAACTGGTGAGGGAAATAGGACGGTAGCTGGAAGCCAGATGGCGGTCCTTTCCAGGTTTCAAAATTGGGATAATGGTGGCCTCACGCCACTTTTCAGGAAAACTGCCGTCAACCCAAATACGGTTATAGACCTCGAGTAGGAAAGCCTTCCCTTCAGGAGAGAAATGGTGTAATAATCGCACGTGGATACCGTCTGGTCCAGGTGCACATGGTCGGGAGCATGAAAGTGCGTGTTCTAGCTCTGTCATGGTGAACAGGCGATTGTAGTCTTCAAGAATTCTAGAAAGAAAGCAGAAACCTTGAGACTCCACCTGATTCTTAGTTGCGAGGAACTCAGGTGTATAATTATCTGAGCTAGACACATGAGCGAAAGCACTGCCAAGGGTGTTAGCCACATCAAACGGATCCACAACGACTCCTGAAGGAGTTTCCAAACCAGCTATCGGTAGGCGAGTTGATTTTCCGGACAAGCGCCTAAACCAATCCCACACTACAGAGGAAGGTGTATGACGATTGAAAGACGACACAAAAGCGTTCCAAGATGTCTTTTTGCTCTGCTTAATAACTTGCCTAGCCCTGGCATGCATCTTCCTGTACCGAATAAGGTTCTCCAGCGTGGGGTGGCGTTGGAAAACCCGTAGGGCACGCCTACGATCACGGATGGCATCCCGGCATTCATCCGTCCACCATTGGACAGGACGTCGTCGAGGATTCGGAGACGTACGCGGAATAGACCGTTCTGCGGCTGAAAGTATCTGCTCGCTAAGATGTTCGACCAATTCGTTGACAGAGGCGTGCTCTTCGTGACTAAAAACCGCCAACTGGGTGTAAAGGGCCCAGTTGGCTTGATCGAAACGCCAGATAGGCAAGCGGGTGGAACAAACGTTCTGATCTAGGAGACTAATAAGACAGGGGAAGTGGCTACTAGAGTGTAGGTCAGAGATGACGTTCCATTGTAGGGAGCATACTTCGGTGAGCATACTGCCAAATCCAGATGGGAGAAAGTGTTGAAGGCATCGGAAACAAACGTGCTCACATCCTGGGCGCCACCCCGGCTTAGGTGAGAGTCCTGGCTTGGACCTTGCTCACCATAGGGTCAAATCTCCCAGTGTAAAGACAGAGGGACCCAATCGCCTTCAGGAGTGTAACAGCTCATGCAATGGCCCCTCCCCGGGACTGACCTTTATCAGCGGATACGAACACAGTCCTACATGGTAACAAGGGGCTGGGAGTTACGCGTTACCCAGTCACCCCTTGCGCTTCCCTCTCCAACCACCCGCGCTATGTTACCCGTCAGAAATGTGTTCAGGGAGGAAAAAGAAATGGACAAAAAAATAAATGGGGTCAAACACCGAAGTGGACCATATTTTGGGCGTTTGAAGAAACACTCTCACCTCGCGGAGGAACCCAATCGAAAGATTACACCAGAGCCTCTTCTGCCAGTTTTCGGGGTTACTGATGGGCCTTCTTGGCAGCCGTAGCGGTCATGGGGTACACCAAATCCCCAGCGTACATCACCCCATCAATCAGTCCCCTACTTCCTGTTACCCACCCCTCGGGACGAGGACCGCAGAGGCTGGATTTTGAGGGGCTCGCAGTGGTGAGTGCCTTTGCCTTAGAAACTCGCATAATTTTACCAGTTAAGTTCTTCATTAGCAATGTTCTGTTAACTCCGTGGAATGCTTTAGAATAGTCCACGCAGAGAGCATATAGGAGGCCTCCAGAACTACTCAGTGTATCGCATATGATAGCAAATGTGCTCTCGATAGCCTGAATTGTAGGTTTGTTTGATCTTAGCCAATGAGTTTTATTACAAATCTGGAAAGCTAATTTAACACAACTGAGGAAATGATTTTAAAAACCACCGAAGCATCTCCTTTTACACCGAGATTTCCTATCGTGTCGTCGTCGTCGTTGTCGTCGTCGCAGTCGGCAGGCCGAGGAACAGCCCGAGGAGGGTTAATTCGTGTCCCTGCCCAGGATAGGGCGTAACAATGAAGTGGTGGGAGTGTGAGTGTTGCAGGATGGCGAATGAAAATCAGGTAGTAGGTAGAAGGAAGGTAGCTCAGAAGCTCCTCAAAGGCTGCAGAGTCGGGTGCAAAGGCCGTCGCGTAACGCTGGAGCAAAATAATTAATTTTGAAAGGAAAATTGTAAAAATTTTGGAAGTCCAGGCAAGGAATTTGAAGGGATAAATTTGGTTAAGGCTGTTTTTGTCTTCCAATTTACGTCCTCCAACATTAAGTCATAGCGGACGGCGAATGAAAAGGGTAAAATGATGCCCAAGTGAGTCCGGGGTCCATGGATCTTAGAGTTACCCAAAATTCGTCTATCAGGAAGAGGAAAACCCCCGGAAAAACCTTATAAGGTAACTCACCCTGACCGAGCCTCTGTATACAGAATAGAAGGTTTCTATTCTGTACACGTTGTACTGTAGACCCACGACAAGAAGGCAAGCTAGAGGGATGTGCAACGTTATCACCAGGCATCGGATCCCGTACTTCTTAGCAATCAATGTACTCACACAGGTACTATACAAGTTTAGGCGCGAAATCAACAAACATCTGTGTTAACAAGTATACCGAAGCGCTGTGTGTGTACACTCCTGCACGGGTACAAAATCTACGTTACAGCATGCCATTCTTCTCATTGCTTTCGATGTGGGAATTACAGTGAACAACCATATTCATTCGTAAATTGTCAAATGTAAATTTTCTGCGCCTCTCACTGAAACAATATAAAAATATTGGGAGAAAGTTAATTCACTGTCACATGACGTTGATGGTGCATATGAGTAGTAGAAATCATTTTCATGTGTTTGTCCGAGATTTAGTTTATTTCTTATATTATGCAGCATTGAAAATCCAGTATTTTTCGTTTGAATACTGGACAGTTCATTTTTTGTTCGTTTGGTAGATGGTGCATTTTCTACATTGTTAATTTTTGCAGACAACTCCTCGATTGCTTTTAGACAGCTCGAAAGTATTGGAAATTAATTGTTGTTTCACACTGGCCGTGTGTAGGCTAAAGTATGGAAAGATAGAGTCCGACTGAAAAATTCAATGCCATAGCCGGGATTCGAACCACGGATCTTCTGGTTGCCGTCCAGCCGCTCTAACCCTTGGGCTACTTTGGCCAACGTGCCGACATGACATTAAATTCTCCAACTGAAATTAGACAAGTGAGTCAACCTTGTATATACTTTTCTTTGGAGAAAAGTATATACAAGGTTGACTCACTTGCCTGAATTTAGTAACAAGCACTCCACTTTCTGAAATACTTCTTTTTATTCTATATTCTCTGACTCGTGGTTTTCCTGGTAAACCACTTAGGACCACTCCTCTCTTAAAACGTTAAAAAAATGAAGTGCTCTTCCGGATGAAATTTTCTATAATTTCGGATAGCCATAAAACACAATGAGATACAAAATTCTATCACACACAAATAAGGAAGCTCTCCATAAATAACACAATTTATTTAAAATAACATATCGTATAAACCATTTACGTTATATTTGCTGTTGGTTTGTTGTTGAGTGGGCGGCTGTGAATCCGCCATTCAGCTGTTACCCTACGACGTTATGAAAAGAGTGATTAAGCACCGCCGGTTGTATTCTTGTGTTTATAATTTTATAATAATGATAACTGTCGTTTATATCACAATGGGCATTAAAAGACTTTTAAAATCTATATATTTCTAAAGTTAATCAATAATAGGATCACTGAGGGAAGTGTTTTTAAATTTAACATGACACAACGCATTTGTGAAAATCCGGATTTATACAATTCTTGCATTATTAACCCAAAATTTACCTTTGTATGAGATATATTTATGCCGCATATAAAATTTTGCAGTTGTACGTTCGACCGCTAGGGAAAATTTGGTTTATTACCTTAGTAAAGGTTTTAGTTTTATCAAAATGCTTCTTTTGGTTAAAAAGTGGATAAGTTAACAACCGACCGCGTCCTGCCATTTGTAGATGGCTCTGCCTGTCTTATGCTAACGCGCCGAAGAAACTCTGTAACATTTACAAAATGTTGTAACATATTTGGACTACTTTACATAAGGTTTCGCTTAGATTTGATTAGTTGGCAGTACGTGTAGACAATCACTGGCTATATTGTATATTAAGACACTATGAAACGTACAAGTAATTGATTGTGAGAAAGGGAGGCCTTTGAAATAAGTATATATACATATACTGTTTTACTGTTTTGCTGTTTACTGTTTACTCTTTCACTGATGTTTTACAGCTGTTTTATTTTTATATTAAAATACGCTCTATTTCATACTGATTTTGCATATTTTGTTTCTTTGGATATACATATTTCATTGCATTTTTATTTTTAATAATAATAAAAATAAAAGTGCATACGTATCTTACAACTTATATATACACACACAAATTGTTGGCATTAGAAGTCGTTTATAATTGTAATTTTTGAGCAATGACTATTGTTTGTGACCACTTGTCTGTTAAGCCCGTGCTCAAAGGCTGATCTGTTTCGTGACTGCGTTATATTATAGACATATAGCAACATAGTAATATGGCCACCTCTCAGATGCCGGCCTCGGTAACGGATATGGTAGCGTGTCTGCCTCACGAGCAACAGGTCCCGAGTTCGAATCTCGGTCAGGACAAGTTACCTGGATAAGGGTTTTCCGGGGGTTTCCCTTATCCTGAAAGATGAATGTCGGGTTACTCTAAGCACTAAGCACCATGGGTTCATTTGAGCATTATTTCACCAATTCCATTCATCGTCCGATATGACGACGCTGGATGACGTAACTGACAAGAAAAAAGTGTGTGTGCCTAAGACCACACGACAGAAGTGAAAACGTTAAAACTATTCATTATAAATTATTTTTAAAAATAATTTAAAAAACTTTATGTTGACACTCATTCTTGCGCAAAGAGGCCAGTTGCGAGATAAACATTTCATGCCTTACGTTAAGTGACCTCGCAAATAAAACTACTCTGAAAAAACTGAATGTCCGCGGGCTTGCCACCGTGCGAAGAGAGCTATACATAAAGGATGTATAAAGGAAGTAAAATCAAATCACATAATATACTGTTTTACATGTATTTTATTTTTATGTTAAAATACATTATATTTGACACTCATTATTCATATTTTGTTTCTTCTGATACACATATTTCATTGCATTTTTATTTTTAATAAAAATAAAAGTTCATAAGTATCTTACAACTTAATTATATGACATTCATTTGATTTTATTGCATACGATATTGACCCTCGGTCGGTCTTTCAGTTTGTGGAAAAACATAACCTAAAAGTTTAAATGAAAATAAACGCAAAGCATCACTTTAATACGTAGTAATTTTATTATTTACGTGTTATTACATTGAAATTATTGATGTTTTACGTTTCACTGATCACAATAAAGAGACATTGTCACTAAAAGTAACCAGTTCCTAAATGAAACATCTCTTTCACGTGTTCCTAACACTTCTATTTGTTTTATTTTTCGTTATTATGGTTGTAATTATTCAAATAGCGAACTACGGTGATATTATCTGTTCCTTTTGACTATTATTATTGTTCATAGTGGAATTTGATATTTTGTCGACTTGTTAAATGACAGACGGTTATCTGACCGGATCGGTTACCGGCACTTGACAGACGTTTGCAAGAACGGCCTTAAGACAGAACTCCTGCAGGGTTTCTGAATTTTTCATAATATTTGAAACATACCTGGATGCGTGTTGTTGATACGCTGTGCGTCAGAAAATCTATGTGTATAGCGGTATGGACGACATAAGACTAAAATAACGAATTTGAGCCGACTCAAGCCGACTTCACCCGAATGAGCGTCACATATTCCAGCGTGACGGATACGTTTCATTCACTACCCACAAAGGTGCTGAACGGGCCTAAATAAGTTTTCACTTCAAAAACCTCTCTGATTACATCGTGTATCAACGGTTAAATGGCATTGGTGAGAGATGCTTTCCTTGAAGAACGCCATACGTCTGGATTAAACGATCAGTGTAACCAACACTGACATTAACCATTAGCCAGTTAATGCTCAGTAAGTTTTCTATTAATTGCAGTGGTGAGTGCCTTTGCCTTAGAATCTTGCATAATTTTACCAGTTAGGTTCATTAGCAATGTTCTGTTAACTCCGTGGAATGCTTTAGAATAGTCCACGCAGAGAGCATTATAGCAAGTGTCCTCTCGATAGCCTGAATTGTAGGTCTGTTTGTTCTTAGCCAATGAGTTTTATTACAAATCTAGAAAGCTAATTTAACACAACTGAGGAAATAATTTTAACCCTCTATGCCCCAATGTGACTTTGAAGTAACAACCACTTTTAACGCTCTTTTGTTTTCCTATGATGAAAATTTTCCATTGTGGACCTTTATAACCTGAAAGTCAAAATATGGAGTCCTGTATGTGGCTTGTTTGGTTATTTAGTTCATACTGTACTCTACAGGTTGAAGCTAAAGCAACACATACAGCCACTTTGCATTTTCATCTTACTAGTGGCACTTTTAACAAATTTATTTTATATATCTTTGCAATATAATTTGAAAGAAAAATGTCAGGCACCACGGATAAGAGTAAAGTTATAGTTTAAAGCACTAAACATCATATAGAAATGTATACCATTTATTATTTCAAACAAAAGAGTTACGTACCTGAAGGTTACAGTGGTCCACAATAGTCACCATGATAAGTTAGGTTATGGGTGCACACTGGAGTATTAGAGTATTTGTCCAAAATTTCATACTAAAATTCCATAAAGTTATCTCTCTTTTGTATATAAAGCATAAATGTTTGAATTATATTTCTGGCATACACCATATATTTGATAGCTGCACTTCGTGAACAAAATGAAGCTTTCAAAATCAATTTCGTTTTAGGTCAATTATTATGTATCCTCATATTTTTATGACATGAAAAATAAAAATAATATAACTGCTCGTCCAAATGGATATGAGTCAAATGACTCAGTTCTTGTATCTGCAAGTGATGAAGAAAAGGAGATTCAAGCTGCTAGTGCCAACACAATTTTATCAGAAAGTGAGGTTGAATCAGCTGATGAGTTATGTGTAAATGAAGCAGCATCTCTGCCTCTGCTGTCCCAGATGTAGAAGAAAGAGATTGAGATATTTCTGAAGCAAGCTATAATAATGTCATGTGGAAAACTTCGATTGGCGCAATGAAATGAAATGTGTAGTGTTTAACGCCCGCTTTTACTACATACGGCACCGCAGGCGCAACCAATACTTCCATAGAAATGGCTGTTATTTGCAGATTCTTATTCTCTAAGCCACCAATACACTATTTTGAAAAAATTTGTTGACGAAAATTGTCTTTCTTCGATTCCTTGTCAAAAGTGTTCAAAATAATCCAGTCAACAGCATAAATGTTACTAAAGAGATTATACACTTCATATGATGTTGTTTTCTTATATCCATATGTCCCAGATCTAGAATGCATTGTCTTTCTTTTCATAAATGTTGTAACAGCCTATACACAATTGTAATTTTATGATTTAGTACAGTGTTTGGAAATTTACAGATAAAAGGACAGTAAAAACTAGTTATTATATAGTCTAGTTATAGAGTATAGCTTTTACATTGCTTCATCTATATGTAATGCCTTAAGTAACTTCTGCTATAGCGTTTGTGGCCCATTGTGACTTCAAAGTAATAAAATATTATTTTTAGTTAAAATTACTTTTTTTAATTTGACAAATGCTTGTAAGCTTCGTAATGAAACTTAAACAATAATACTGGAGAAAAGCATTTTTGTCATCGTAGTAAACAAATTCGGGCTGTAGAGGGTTAAAAACCACTGAAGCATCTGTTTTTAAGCCGAGATTTCTTATCGCGTCGTCGTCGCCATCATCGTCGTCGCAGTTGGGAGGCCGAGGAACAGCCCAAGGAGGTTTAATGGGTGCACCTGTCCAGGATAGGCTCAACCAAAGAAGTGTCAGGAATGTGAATGTTGCAGGATGGCGGGTAAAAATCAGGTAGTAGGTAGAAGGAAGGTGGATTAGTACCGCCTCAACGGCTGCAGAGTCGGGAGTAACGGTCCTCGTGCATTGCTGAAGGAAAATACTTTTGAAAGGAAAATTATAAAAACATTGAAAGTCCAGGCAAGGAACTCGGGTGCATAAATATGGTTAAGGCTTTTTTGCCGTTGCAATTTACGTCCTCCAACGTTAAGTTATATCCGACGGTGAATGAAATGGTGAAATGATGCTCAAGTGAGTCAGGTCTCCATGAAGTTTAGACTTACTCGACGTTCTACTTTTAGGATAAGGGAAAACATCGGAAAATGCGTTATTCAGGTAACTCACCCTGACCGAGATTCGAACTCGGGACCTCTTGAACTGAGGCAGATACGCTACAATCTACGCTACCGAGGGGGGCGTTAAGGGTATGTATGACTGAAATTTCATGAAAATCGTGAAAATAACGACTTTTTTTTATTTTAATTCTATAAAATAATTTAGACATTCCCTAATGTGAAAAATGCATAATTTGCCTCCGGACGCCATTTTTAAATGCTTATTTAAATAGGTTAGTTCATGAGGGCCAAATGCTAAAAGCAGAAATCAATCTCAGCAATGAAGTTGTACGCAAAGCATACATAGAAGCTGATCCCTCTTTAGCTGACAATGACATAATAGATATTTGTGTTTCATATGATGGTACATACCATAAACGAGGACACACATCTAGTTATGGGATAGGTGTTGTCATTGATGTTTTTACAGGTATTGTGCTCGATTATGAGATATTATCTAATTACTGTCCAGTTTGTACTTCTGCAGCAAAAAGATTAGGAGATGAAACACAAGAATTTGCTAGTTGGTATGCTGAACTTAAAGACAAAGGGAATTGCCAGAAAAATTATTATGGTTCATCTAATGCCATGGAAAAAGATGCAGCAGAAATTTTGTGGCGAAGGTCAGTACCAGAAAAGAAAATTAGATATACAGAGATGCTGTCAGATGGGGATGCTAAGACACATACTCACCTAAATGAAATAATGGTTTATGGCTCTGATGTAACCATTGTGAAACAGGAATGCATCAAACATGTTTCAAAACGTCTGGGAACTGCACTTCGCAACCTTGTGAAAGAGTGGAGGAGCAAAGATGTTACACTGGGTGGAAAAAAGGAAGGCAGTTTAACAGAAGCAATGATTAAAAAGTTGACCAGCTACTATAGAAATGCAATCTCTCAAAATTTAGATGATGTAGTTAAAATGAAGGAGGCAATTTTTGCCACTTTGAGGCATTACATTTCCACAGATGACAACCCACAGCATGGAACCTGTCCTAAAGGTACAACTTCTTGGTGCTGGTATAACAGACAATATGCTGAGGGATGTGTGGATACCCATAATAAAAGAAAAATAAGGCTTTCAGACAAAATAGTTGCTAAAATGTTGCCAATATATCAGAGGCTGGCTTCTACAACATTACTAGAGAGGTGCAAAACAAGAAAAACACAGAATGCCAATGAATCTTTGCATCATGTCATATGGTTTAAGTGCCCAAAGGAAGTTTTCATATCAAAACAAAAATTGGATCTTGCTGTTATTAAAAGCATCAGTGAGTTTAACATGGGTAGTCTTAAGTCATTGGAGCTGCAGCAAAATATCAGAGGTGAAAGTGTAGTAGACTCAGCAAGGAAAACTTCAGTGCAACGAGATCGGACTCGTATCCTGCAAAGCAAGAAGCGAAGTTGTGCAGAAGAAAAGCAACATTTAAAGAAGAAAAAGGTGGAAAAAGCATCAACAGAGGAGAAGAAAAAAGAATTCTGAGGGTTCAAACTATCAGCCTGGTGGATTTTAATGTGAGTTATGCAATCAAATCTTTAATCCCTGTTTTCTCAATGTTCATATTTTCAGCATTTTTCTTCCTGTAAAATGCTCCTTGCGATGTAGTTTTTGTACTACATTCATGAAATTTCCTACACAGGTTCAGAATATCATAAGAAATGGAAATTGCCCTAGGTTTTATTGTGAAATGTATATAAGCATATATTTTTAATTTTCAAAAACAAAACTTACAGTTTTTTTAGACAAAAAAGAATATTTGTAAATTAAAAAATTTTTGTGACCTAAACTAAAGGAGACACAGAAAAACCCAGAGCAATTTCAAAAAGTATGTGTTTTATGAACATAGGGTTAAAATATTAGACCAAAATTCAAAATATTTTGTCGCAAGGAACTTTTTTAGTGATGTAACAAAAAACATACAAAATTTATCATAATTTCTAAACTGCTGGAGAAAAATGGTTTGAATTTAGGTTGTAACATGCTTACATTATACTACACCTATGGTGTAAATTTGAGAAAGCTAGCATTATTAGTTCAGAATTTGAAAGTTTCAGTCATACATACCCTTAAGGCGGGTGTGGTGGACTTAGGGTTACCGGTATGGCCCACAAGACATGCGGGGAAGCCGATATCCTTTAGTGAGCGTTCTCGGGGAATATAGTCCCCAAGGGATCTAACTAGGTCGCTCTGTTGTGCCGATAATTTGTCGAAGAATTTGGTGGCTCGTCGCTTAATTTCATCTTCTACATAGTGGAGACTAGAGGCTTAGTGCAGTAACCTCACGCGGAATCCTCTGTATACGGAATAACCCGAAGGCTTCTATTTTGTGCACGTTGTACTGTAGACCCACGACAAGAAGGCAAGCTAGAGGAATGTGTAGTGGAATACTATGCTAACTGTCTTTATGTTCACCTTCCTTATAATAAGGATGGAAGGTTTGTTTAAAATACACAAGTGTTGTCACATAACTCACCCATAGATAATACCTATCGCTGCGTTTACGTCAACAAACATTAGATCTGGCAGCATGGGTTACTCATATGCCCTCTCATACACTCATTTTGTAGTAAACGGATCCGTTACCGGAGAAGATAGACAGTTCAGGCTCCTCTGCCCTTCAGCCCCCTCTAGCCTTCTTGTCGTGGACATACGTAGTAATTTTACGTCTGGTTGACGAGGTGATCCGTGACTTCAATAATCGTCAGTATGTTACAGCCCTCTTTCTGGACAACCCAAAGGCCTTTGACTCCGTCTGGCATCAAGGCCTCCTTTACCGACTGATCAGATACGACTTTCCTTCCTACAAAATTCATCTGATCAGTCATTACCTTACTTATCGCACCTTTTCAGTTGTCAGAGATGACATTGCTTCCCAAACCTATCTTATCAACGCAGGGGTGCCCCAAGGTAGTCTACTTGGCCCCCTGCTTTCCTTAACTTACATCAACACCCTTCCTACTATCTGGAGCTGCAACCTTTACCTGTTTTCTGATGACACAGCAATCACCACGGTTTCATGTAAACACCTCACGGCTGTACAACGTTTTCAGCGCTATGCTGACATGATATTCGCCTGGTTACTCACATAGCGACTACGCAGAAACGCCATTAGGTCATAGGCAGTTATCTTCACCCGTCCCCAATTTCAGGACTTTCCAGAGCTACATCTAGCAGGGGAAGACGTTCCCTGGAGCAATCAGGACCAATATCTAGGGGTACTACTTGACATGCACCTTACTTGGAACGCACACATTCTATCTGTTGCCTCCAAAGTTACAAAACGTATGGGCATGCTATATCCGCTCTACAATAAAAAGGCCCCTATGAGTCTTAGAAACAAGATTCTCATATACCAACAGATACTGAGGCCGGCTATAACATACGCATGTCAAATCTGAGGTGCTGCAAAACCCTCACACTTAAATAAACCCCAGGTCCTGCAAAACCGATATCTAAGGATAGCTACAGGTGCGGAATGGTACATCCTCAATATCAACATTCACAATGAGGTCTCATTTCCCAATCTAACCACCTACATTATAAACCTTTGAGTATGACATAGACCCTGGGGCTACCTACAAACATCCAAGAATCTCCATCGGCATGCCATAAATCTATCATCCTCATTACTTTCTATTTCTTCTCTTCCTAATAACACATAAAAAAGAAACCCAAAATAAAAGCCAACTGTCTACACACAGTCCGAAGTCGAAGGCTGCTGTACCATGGAGCAGGGTTCACCTTCAGCGACACCTCCGTGCTGGTGCTGCTGAACAGGTTAGAGTCCTGCCCCAGACCTCGCACGCATAAAGCATGACAGGGAGTACCAGAGCCCGGAAGAGACGCAACTTAGGGGAACAGGCCACTTAGACCGCAGCAACGAATATAACAAGGCCGAAGCCCCGCAAGCTCAATTCGACAGCCCCTGGATTTGCTCCCGAAAAGTTAACCCCTTTCCAATTTCACTCCCAAGTATACGATAGAATTCTCCCATCTTATTCTTTGGCCAGAATATGCGAATGTGGGGAAGTTGGCAGGAAAGCGGCGCTTTGTAAATAGGATGGCCTAGCTTTTCTGCGGATTGATGGACAACCGCCAAAGCTTGCAGCAGGAGAATTAGCTGTCGGATAAGGAATTAGATTTAATTTTTAGTTTAAAATGCATATATATAAATATCTGTTCAAAACATATACTTTCACAAATACCTCCTGGTAAGGCATTTCCCCGAAGAAAAGAAAGAAATTGTAGTTTCTAAGGCTTCCAGTAATCAATGTCTTATTTAATTTTCAACTTAGTAAACAAACAGATGAATATAGAGCTCTGTCACAGGCTAGAAGTGTTGCATATTTTATAATCAGGGTTGTCGCAACATATCTTCTTTTAATTGTTGCACGGCATTTTTAGCCTGTGCAGAAATCCTCAACAGGAGTCGCAGATTACGAGAAAGTATATTTTCTAAGTTCCTGCAACGTAGCGTAGTGCTCTGGAGCGTTGTGCTTTGCTTCTCTGCAACGGAAGCACCCGGTTTCGATCCCACCCTTGATGGGTACGGATGTTGAGTCTCGGGATGGGACTCAATGCCACTCAGCATTAAGAGGAACTTGAGGAGCTAGGATAAGTAGCAAATCCCGGTCAAGAAAGTCAACTTTATGGCTAGGGGTGCCGTGTTGCAGACCACATTTCCTCCCCACATTTGTTGGATGATTGCTCATCTCTGGCTTGGTATGATGGGAGGCCTGAGTACATTTTATGAGTCAATTTTACTTCCTAGTATATTGTGTAGCTAAGGGAGGTCTTGTATTCCACCAAAATATTCTTTATGAGGATTTCACCCGAAGTTTATACTTTTAGGCTCCTTGAATGTATAGCAGTGTACTCTTAGAGAACATTTCACTCATGCCCGCGTGTATCTGTAAAAATCACAACTAACATCAATAAAAAAATACTTTTATAGGTGGTTGGCAGAAATAACGCGTTCATTTCAACTTAACAGCAAATTACTCGACAGGAAGTGAACTTACCGTTTTATACCTTAGAATTGGTAACAAAACAGTGTTGGCTGCATGGAGCGAAATGACTCATATTTTGTGGCGTTAATTACACTCAAATAAAACCATTTATAACTAGAGTTCTCAATATCAAATGCCATATCAGGAACTGCTCAAAAACATTCGCTAAACTTGCTTAACAAATTTCATTGCAGTCAAAGCGATGTATGTCACTCGGGAAATACCATGCAGTGTTCAAAAAATGTACGTACATTTATACATCAACTATGAAAGAAACAGTAAAAAAAGGTGGGGGGGGCTTACACTCAAACAAGTTGACATCTACAGTCTGATTTTTAAAAGAAGATACGTGAAGGTCATCTATTTCTCCACGTGGGTAGTGCAATGTTGCCCACCAGATCCCCTTTATCCTCTCAACATCGAAACATAAACAAGGGTTCGAGTTATCTCACCTCAACAAAAATATACACAGTTAATCTATATTAACCTACTTTAAAAACAAAAATAAGTTGTTCATACATTCACTGAGTTATAGGGTGCTCACATGTGTCAGTTCTTTTAAATAACTGTTTGCACTATGTAACTAATATTCCATACTTCCCGTTATTGTTGTTATGCATTCTAAGTTGACGTTCCCGCACTAGTGGGATAAGTATTTCTCCATAGCAACATGTATAGGCAATGCACATTATAAAATCTAACACTTATTCTCAATTATATTTATTAATATTTCAGCTGTATCTTAACTACTAAAATTCAGATTCATATAAATACACATAGTGCAAAAACTAATGTGCAAAACACATGTGGTAAGCACATAATGGAATCTCGAGAATTGAAAAAACTCGGTTCAAGCGCATCGTTTTTTCAAACTTTTCCTCGTTCCGTGTACATTAATACTGAAATATACTATTATTAACGACTTTGTTAATTGACATGTTCATATCAACGTCGCCGATATGCCGTAATTTTGACCCACAGGAATTATTTTATGCGCAGGTATATCTGACATGGGACTGTCACTTTTGGATAAAAGAAATAAGCTGTTCATTGGTAAGGAGCAAACTCTCGTCTTCCTGTTGGAAGAATTCTTTAAGAGAACAGACAAATTCCCTAGCTTGGCTGTACAATGTTACACCCCAACCGTAGGCTGATCTTTGACTTGGGCCATGATTCCTCGGTCCACTTCTAATCCTACCGCCACTACGTCTTGCTTCCATTAAAACCTATTTCAATTATGCTTTAACAAAGTAGGCTAACAATACACAGCGCAACTAATCTCTGTTTCATATAACTTTGCCCCGCTGGCATGTATCACTCCGCGTCCAACTATCATCCCCCTCACCCTAATTGGCTAATGCTTTCGCGCCATAGGCCATAGGCGGTGCCTTCCCGCCACATTTAAACCTGCAGTAAACGTCATAATAATTGCCGGGAAGATAGATAAAATAATACAAATAAGGATATGAAGATATGCAAAAATACAAGTTTATAATGAAACTGAGCAAGTTGAAACTGAATGAGCAATGAAACTGAAACAAGTTTATAATGAAAAGCCTTCGGCCTTTTCCACTGGGATTTGTTTTTTAAACCAGCACACATACCTTGCAAAAATTCTTGTCTTTCAGTCTTAAAAGTCGTGTCACGCCATACTTGTCGTGTGTCCTTCATTCACCCAGGTCTCGTCAAGGTAGTATATTTTGCGAATTGAATCCCGGTATAGTCTGATTGTCCTTAAATAACGTCTTCGCCACACAACAATATCGCCCCTGGAGTGGTAAGTTTTCCTGTTGTGTCAATTTCATGTCGCGATGTTCCTACGCATCTAGCACTCACACCTGTAAGTTCAGAGCACAGCTGTTCGGCTCCTCTCACTGACAAAGACGGATTCTTCTCTATAAGTGCATTAAACACATGCAACACAATTCTTTTTTCACCGCTTTGTAAAGGATTTCCCTTGCTATGCTTCAGCGAAAAATTGGCGCTAGACTCTGCCATTATACATATAAGTACAAAAGCATATAAACGCTCAATGAAATAATTTAGCTCTCGCACTCGGCACAACACAATCTTCGAATGGCGATATATAACTAATCCAGTTCAAAACAAGGTCAGTGATAAGTCATATAAACAAATATGTCATTACTACTGCTAAAGCACGTGCTATCGTGCCATGTGCTTGAGAGAAAAGGAACCTCCTCTTTACTTCGTTTAGGAATTAACATACATTTCAGATAAATCAACTCTGTTGCGTAATATACTTAATTAAAGCAGTTACCAAAATATAAATTTCACAATTCTCTTCCAACATATAAAGATATATCACCATGTTAAATAATGAACTAATTATTACCACACAACAGTCTATACTACAATAGCAGCCAGTGTAAGGTGATTAGGTCACGTGACGGTTAAGAGATACGGGGCAAGCTTATGTGAAACAAGGATTTGGCAAATTGTTTCCCGCACACAGTTAGCGATAACTGAGCTGAGGAGTATGTGATTCACCCACTTCACCAGTGTATCCAATCCGGCAACCTTTGTTTACGTTACCATAGCAACGACCTTGCCTTCTTACCATTCGCGTCCTTTGCCTGGTGACCTTCACGTATGTTCTTTTAAAAATCAGGCTGTAGTTACTAAATGTACTGTACTGTAATTTTGAATCGCAGCGACAAGCTAGTGCCGGGCGCGTGAGAAAGAGATAGTCTGGAATTTCCCGCTGTATCGTGATTTTTTTCAAGCATTCCACTGATTACTAGAAGCAGTGACTGGAGGTATAAAAGCGCCGCGGCTGTCAAAGCGAATTCAGCTACTAATTGAGTACTGTTATTGTGTGTGTGTGTGTGTGTGTGTGTGTGTGTGTGTGTGTGTGTGTGTGTGTGTGTGTGTGTGTGTGTGTGTTTAATTTATTTATTACACTGCATGCTCCGTTACATCGTAACACTACATGCATTCCTTAAACTTATTACAACGAGTTGTAGTAATTACAATTTTTACAAGTGTTACAAGTTCTCATTATATGATACAATCTTTCGGTTATGCTTTTACATTTTTTGAAAGTCTATTTTGTTTATAAATTTTAAAAAATTGTTTTTGGTAGTGCTTGATTAGCTCACTATGTATGTGTGTTTGTGTATGTATGTGTGTGTGTGTGTGTGTGTGTGTGTGTGTGTGTGTGTGTGTGTGTGTGTAGCAGTAACTCACTACCAAACTATACTTAAGGAAATAATTTTTTAAAAGTGACTATACCCGTTTTTATTAAAACACATTAAAATATGAAGTACACATCCGAAAGAAATACGCTTGAATAACCACAAACCATATAAGATAAAAAAATTCTAATACACTAATTAAAGAAAAATTAAATAATTCATGAAAAACATAATTTACTTAAAATAATGTCTTATCTTATATGCCATTTCGTGATATTCGCTGATACTGGTTTGACTTTCTCAGCACTTTTACTTTTAAAGTGAAGCCGGCATTCAGCTGTTTTCTTGAGATGTTACAGAAAGAGCAATTAAGCATTTACTCCATTTCTTTACCCGCAAAGAAGTGAAACAAATTCTGCAAACTTCGATCGTAATGACATAAATCACATAGAAGATTGTTCTGTTGTGTTGTATTTATATTACTTTCTCTACTCATTCCGCAACATGCTGTTCTTAAAACTCTAAATTCTTCTGCATAGTTCATGTTAATTGAATTGTAAAAATGCTTTTGTTGCATACTTATTTCCTTGAGGATAAAATGGAATTAGGGCAGTCAAGTCATTTAAGTGATGGTTGCTATGAGATAGCTTTATATATATATCCTTTGTGTGGCAAGGGGAAAAACAATGACTTCTCATTTGAAATGAACAGGTATTTAAAATTGGATTGATAGAGTCGACATGAAAAATTCAACGCTAAGGTCGGGATTTGAACTACGTTCTACTTGTTTCCGTCCAGTTGCTCTTACCCATTGAGCTACCATGACCAAACTGCGGTCATGACATTAAATTCTCCAATTGACTCATATATTTCTCCGGTATATTAAGTAGAGTAAGTCGCCACAAACGGTGTATCTCGTATGCGAGAGCCCCTAGTGGTTTACCGGGGAAATATACGAGTTAATTGGAGAATATAATGTCATGACCGCAGATTGGCCATGGTAGATCAATGGGTAAGAGCGACTGGACGGAAACCAGTAAATCCATGGTTCAAATCCCGGCCTTGGCATTGAATATTTCATGTCGACTCTGTCAATCCGATACCTTAGCATGTATACGGCTAGCGCGAAGAAATGAATAATTTCCATCAATTAAGTTAAGTGTTTCATAATTCAAATCAAGAACTATTATAGAAATAAATAAGTTCAGAAGAAAGTATACCCAACATAAATTATGACTTTAACGGCATATCAAATTATTGTATAGTAAGATTTTATCCCTTTTGGTTTAGAAGATTTTAGAGAAAATATCCAAATATATTGTACACATAGCTTGTCACAAAAATATTTTGAATGCATTTTAATGAATATATCATCTGATTAAAATAATGTCTGAAAACGTATGTTGGCCGCGCCGTGGCTCAGTGGTTAGACCGCTTGGCTCTCACCAAGGCGGCCCGAGTTCGATCCCAGGCGACCACAAAGTGAGATTTGTGGTGGACAACACGGCGCTGGGGCGGGTTTTCTCCGGAATCTCCGGCTTCCCCCGCTATCTCATTCCACCGGTCCTCCATCTTAATCTCATGTATCATCAGTGTCATCGCCTGCGGTGCCGTATGTAGTAAAAGCGGACGTTAAACACTACACATTTCATTTCAAAACGTATGTTTCAAGATGAAACAGTTGTTAATTTAAAAACCCAACATATTATTAATTTTTATATTTATTCTAAATTTATTTTAAAAATGTTTAAGAGGAAATCATTATAAACTGTTGGAAGGAAGTGTTTCTGATGTGAACTAGATAAATCAAAGAGTGAAACAAAAATGTGTAATTTTTGTGAGTTATGAAAATAAAATATGGGAGGAGACGTTTGTCGTTAAGGCAATCCTAATCAATAATCCTGGTTCTTCTTCCCAAGAGATATGGAGTGTTTTTTTTTAAATGCGCATAGAAAAGTTATTTAGGAATTGTGTATTCTGAAAAACGACGCTAAAACGATAAGAGTTGTTATTGCCTTCTACGAAAAGACGTCAGGGAAACAAGATGTTTCTTAACTGATTTTTAAGAATATTTAATCCTGTTTTCTTCTGAATAAGTGATGCCGACAGCTTTTATTTAAAAGTGTCAATACTATATTCTATATATATTTACTTTATTAATGTAAAACAGAGGGAAAGAAGAATAGAAATAAGTTAATTCTTAACCAACACCAACATTGTTCATCTTGATTCGACGGCACGGCCTTGAGAAAATTACAGATTAATTTTCGACTCCAAGCTATTTTTGTTATCTGATCCGGGAATTTAATTCCAAGAGGTATTATTCTAAAAAGGATAAGCAACCTACAGTGGGATTAAAAGCTATGTACCAAAATTGCTACAAATACCCAGATTATTACGAAGTGAAGTTTATTATAGAAATTTTGGTGGAATACACATGACTGTAACACATAATTTATCTCCTTTGCTTAGAATTTTACACTGAAAGTTATAACTAATTTATATCACGAAAAGGACACTAAGATTCCAAGACTACTTTTAAAAGGCATGAAGTTTTTTCTATCACCTGAATTGGGAAATGGTTTCCGACTACACAATATGTTTAGAGAAAAATTGAAATATGTTCGTGATTGCTGAATAATCTGTATAAGGTTGTAGGACATTGAAGATTTCAAGGCGAGCGTTATTAATCAAGGCTTCGGGGATGATCAGCCATGTCAAGTTAATGAAACTGGAGCTTTCAACCATTGTATACTCCATGGCTGAAAGCTCAACGCTTATGAACTGGACACGGCTGTTCATCCCTGAAGCCTTGACTATGTGAGGCTGTCTCGATTTTCCTCAACGACATGATATATAAATCGTTTTTTTTCCGGCAAAGAAGACGAACATTCTTATTTTTAATAAAATATATATTTTTCAATTTGTCAGTATTGTCAATTTTGCATATTTGGAGGGTGTTACTCTAAAACAATTCACGCCAGATGATCTACTCCAATTACTCCTGGACTCGTAGGATCAAGGACGCGGGCCTCCGTCTACCAGGGAGTTACCGAGCTGTCCCGAAAGGGCGCCCGGCGCCTCCGAGGCTCTTTCCATAGAGCAAGACCTAGAGACTAACAAGCCCCCCATCTGGACTTGTGGACTCAACGCGCGCCAACTCCAAAATAGGAAGGCTATCAATATGACCTCGGTGGGGCCGCCTGGTGATCTAGCACACCTTCTACTAGCTATGCCGGCTAGTACGCGGGAATATTAATGGCTTTCCTCAACCCGTCTAGAGACCTACCCGATCTCCCACGGGTATCGGGAACCACTACCCTCTCGAGTCCAATCCAATCCGAACAACTCCCTATCAGGGAGGGGCTCGAATGTCTGGCCCGAGGTTCCTCTAGTAACGTCAGAGGTAAAGTCTGTTTAGTTAACGCGTGTGCACGTCGGCTACTGCCTTTGACGAACCCTTATAATCGTTCTACAACACAGACTCTCCTTCTCCCAGTCCTTTCTGCAAGGTTGCCACCTTTCCCGATGCGTCATGGGTATCGTAGGAGGTTTCGTCTAAATAAATTATCTTATGTCCATTATTGCAAAACTTCCTTAGTCTTGACTTCCTTAGTCTATATCGCCAAGCTACAATTCTACTGGATTCCATAATAATCCTTATCTTATTCAAAGTGCGGTGTTTGAACCCCTGCTTCTTTAGGAGACCGTGCAAAGTGCAGTGCCCATTAGAAAAATCACAAATTTCTTGCAAATGTGCAACCAATTTGTCTAAGGTGGGTGCTCTCCCTTTTGCATAGAATCTATAAATTTCTCGACGAATTAAATCGCATATGCAATAATCTACTTCAGAGAAACGTTCCCTTTTGTTTTCACACTTGATCGGCGTCTTTGGTATTCCTTTCGTCACAATATTTCTTACTGTATTTCTGTGAATACCCATAATTTATCATCAGGTTCATTGCATAACCCCTTACCAAGATTATTTGTCAGCAAATATTTTTATGGATTCAAAACAAGCGCTTGAATTTTCTTAGGAACATTTCCCTTTATAACTTTGTTTTTGTGGCTTTTCCGGTAATATAACTCGGCCCAGTCATTCACACTATTTTCATCAATGATTATTTTCACGTGACTGAAAGTTATCTACTACTTCATTTGCATTTACCACTGCATTTCCCTCCCACGGTCTCCACATCGTGACACACAACGAATTTCTGCACGTCATGAAACAGATCAACTGGAAGTTGGAACTTTGGCAACTGAGACTCCACATGGAGTAGACATGCGACTGACAGTTCAAGAAAATCAGGGTTTCTATTGGAAAGTGTTCCATTTCTGAAGTGTGGCGATAGATTTATGACGGTCATTAGTGGGCGGGAGTCTAGGCTTCCTTTGATTCCAAACTGCACATGCGTTAACTAAAGAGACTTTACGAGTGCTAGGGGTCTGCAGCGCCCGCATCTTGGCAGCTGAAGGGGAGGGATCCCCTAAACCAAACGAAAATTTATCCTTCAACTTTCTGCGGCTAACCCTGCAGATGGTGGGCACGCAGCAAAATCATTCTGGTTGAACCTCAGCCTGCCAACAAAACACGGACGGATGGTGAGAAGTTACGAAGTGCATTTCTGTGAGACATCAAGTGCTGGTAATTCAGTGCTTTTTCGGGTAAAGTTGCGAAACTGCTTAAGGAGAGATTAAGTAAGAATTTGTGTTACACTCCAGGGCAGGTAAACCACTCGAAGTAGTGGCTGCGTGTGTGTTTCATTACGGCATTACGTCAGGAATAAGAGTAAAGTGACAGCTAATATTTGCACTAGAGCACTTTAGTGAAGTGACTGTGAATCCTGGACAAAGTCTCAATAAATGTACCTATAGAAACTGTCGGATTGCGTAGCCTCTTGGTTGTAACATACACGAGAACGTCAACCCAAACAAGCTTTTATAATTACAACGTACATCAAAGACGAGGTAGCAAAGGGAAGGTGTTTGGAACTGATTCTTTTTAACTATTTACAAGTAGGCAGCGTATTAACGAAAGTACCTTTATTAGGAAACTAATCCACTAAAATCCTGCAAATCCTAGTGACCCGCCTCTGTAGTGAGCGGTTTAGCTCTCATTCAAGAGAATTTCGGCTAAAGAGTCACCTAGATTAGGTTTTCTAGAATTTCCCCTTATACTAAAAAGATGAATGTTTGGTAACTAATCTCGGTGTACCCCGGACTTATTTGCTATCGTTTATTCGTTCATCGTCCGACATGATCTAACCCTTTTAATGACGTTAACCGTTTAAAAAGAATTCTAGAAAAGCATAATATGAGTCTGAAGAAAATTGCTGTTTATACATTGTGTCACTAGCAATAAGAAAAGTACAGTTCGACCGTTTTTTGTTTTTATTTTATGTTTTTATTTCTTTGTGCTTTAAAATACTCAACATGGCTTTCTTCGGAAGAATGGTACCATGACGTAGAACTACAGCTCGCAATGCAACCTAAAGTGTAATAAAGAGGCATTTGAGAAAAACTATATAGCTTTTCACATCCCATAGAATAGAGCGCCGAGAACCATAGTAGTGCGAGTAAACCTCGATTTAATTTTTACAGATATACTGTCTGAAATTAAAGTAGGGTCCATAGAGCTTAGTTACACTACATTTACCTTTCAAGATGTAACAATTGTTTTGGTTTAGGCCCCGAGAGTTGAAAACATTTAAATATATTTAATGGCGGTTAAATGATCGATGTGGAAAGGTTAATATTGTGACCTTGTGGGTTCGTAAAATTAAAAGTCCAATTTGCAGAAATTCAAAATGTTCTTTATTTCCGTAGAAATACACTTTGTACACCACTTACAGTAGCAGAATTACGCAAAACACACAAATATGATCGTCAAGGTCGTTGACCACAAATAAAAGAGTTCACTTTCAAAACACAGCTGCACGCGGACGGTTCTCAAGTTCTGATTACTACTCTCCCCCCTGGTGAGTCGCGGCTTCTTTTATGTCTCCTTCATGGTTCTAAAAAGTAATCGAATGTTCTGTAACAAACAAGAAAGCGCCAGATGAAAGACGAACCTTCCAGTCATCTATCTTTATCTGTTTCAGGAGGCTTTTACCTCCGCGCTACCCTATCTGTCTTTTTGTGCGCTTTGGGCCCGCCAGCCGCAGTAATGGCTTGCGACAATATGCATAAGAAATGAAAGTGTGAAATTCAGTGGGGCATGATATGATACAATGTGTATATATGATGTAATGTGTTAGTATTGGTGGTTGCAAAAATAATATGACTTAATGTGTTGACGTGGACCAGTGAGAACGAAGTTTTTGGTGGTTATAGCAACGAAGGGAGAAAAATCAATAATCTTGGACAAGCAGCTAGAAAAATAGCGTCTTTTGATCGTGTAACGTCGAAGGGAACAGACGTATAATTCTGTGTCAGAACGGCGTGTAGAAAAAAAAAAACTATATGGCTATAAACTATATTTACAATTACTGTGTAAATGAAATTCACTTACATTGATAAAGTTTATTTTATATCTACGTTACGAAGTATTCTTTAAATTTGTTACTCAAAATTAAGATTTAAATTATATTAATTTAAAAAGAAAAGTGGAATTACTTCCTCAATAGAGGGAACGTTAATTCTCTCGTTCGGGACCACGTCTGAATTCAAAGAGCTTTTCTCGTGCAACGAGTGGAGCAGCAGCCGTAGATAAATTCTAAAGGAATTACTCATCCTGAGATGCCGGATCTGAGCAAAAGCTCAGATTAAAACGACTGCGAGACTTGTAACATCAGCACCATCCCCCAGGGCAGGACGCAGCAACAGCATCATCTATATCATCACCTCTCAACGTATGTAACATTTCCGTTACATGTTGTCTTTGCAACGCGGCTTCGAGAACACCATCTCACATCATCTCCACTATCATCGCAACTCTACGTACGCATTACCGTTACAAAGACAATGGGAAATTCCCAAAGGAATCCTTCTATAGATCTCACACCCTGGCTGAGATTCGAAATTGGGACCTCTTGAAAGTGAAGCAGGCACACTCCCACACGCTACAGAGTGGGCTTTGATAACTGTTGAAGACGTAATATCATTGAGAAGTGTAAATTGCCGTGCATCTCTGAACTGCTACTTGGTAGGTTCCCTCGCGTTGACCGATATTCCTGTGCAACCCGAGGGCGGTTTTTAGGACGGCCGATAATGATTATTACATCAATTTCTTTAATGCATAAAACGCGAAAAAATGTACATATTTTAGGAATACATGCCATTTTATTAAATTAAGTTCTCCTACTTTGTCACTATCACCACCAACGTTCCTACTCATTTAGCAAACTAAGCTGCTAATAGAGCTTTCCATTAAGTGATTTGCTAAATATTGTCACCCAACTACGGGAACGCACGACCAACTGGCAGCTGGGTGGGGGACAGGAAGCATTTAGGCCACGCCTACCCATATGTCCGTGTGGCGCTCGCTGAGGGGGTGGGGGAATACTAACCACAAGTCAATGGACCGTCCCTTCCCCTCCCCCTGACTTCTGGAACAACCCCGATATTTCATCTAACCCGGAAGCTTCTGGATTGGCTAGTTGGTGCCTATATAAGCGACGCGTCGGACTGGAGGAGAGGTAGTTCTTGGTGAGCAGCCGTGAAGAGCGCAGTGCTAGTGAACGGACTGGAAGATTGCGTGCGAGTATCAGAGGAGTTCTTAGTCAGATCGAGAGAAAGATTTGTACTGCAAGGCGCTGAGTAGCGAGTGTGGATTATAATTGTGAGAGTTACGTAATTGTGAGTATTACATAATTGTCTGAGGTACGCGATTTGTGAGTGTACTAACTGTATTTCGGCGCAAATAAAGAGCTGTTTGTATTTCTGCAACTTGGACTTTTAATTCTATGAACCCACAAAGTCACAATATTATGAAGTTTCTTTGTAATTTTCAGTATGATATCTAGGTGACATATTGTGGCTGCAAATTCCTGACTTCTGAATAACCGAACCTTACGCTAATGATCTATTGATTTTGAAATAGGGAAATTATTTATTGCAATTTCGTATATATATAATTGTCTTATACATTTATTACTCTTACACGTTAATGATTCCGGTGTGTTAAGAATTAAGGCAATATTAACGTTTTATTTGTTGATTCTCTGGATTTGCACAACAATAAAGCAGTGCTGCAGTTATTTTCAAGCCCAAGGCAACAGTAAATAAAGAAAAACTAAATCCAGGATTTTTCAACCAAGTTTAATTTAGATTCGTGGCAGATTCTAATCCAGCTCAGTTGCCTAAGGTGTTAAAAGCTCGCACGCGTTGAGTGTGATATGAATGAAGGAACTATTGACGCAGTGTGTTAGACAAAATAATGTTTGATGCCACAAGCTCTGCTTCCATTTCCCTAGCACTTGTTTTAAGAGAGTATGCAACCGCTCATATCGATGAGGGAAATGGACGATCCACTGTTTGTAGTGTTAATGAATGAGATTCGGCGTTTTGCTAGGACATCCTGCTGAACATATTTATGGATGATATCCGGCTTTGCGGACGTTGTCATGATGTCAGATCCTATCATGACTGTCGTTGGCTGAAATAACATTGTTCTTGACTTTCTGCTATGGAGTTTCTGCGATTGCATTAAACCTCTGTTTTCATAACACAGGTCTATAAACATTTGGTCCATAAACGTTTCAGATTCAACAACTTGTTTTATTTATTCAAATTATAACTTTTGCTACTACATAATTATAATATCTAGAGAAAGAATTGCATTCCACCCAAAAATTCAGTACTGATATTTCAGTAGAAATGCAGTTTTGAGATACCCTGAATTAAAAGTAGAGCATGTTTAGAGAAAGATCTGTGTGTGAGTGCTTGTAGTATGTATAATTGTCATTCTTAAAGTGCTGTCGCCATTCAGTTCTTTCTTAGCAAGTTTGGAAAGCATTACGAAATTTTATTTAATTTCAATATATTTTGATCAGGTTTTTAGTATTTAGTTAGCGATATTTTGAAGGATATTGGAATGAAAATTTGAGCTATTTTCACCGAAGGTTTCCGAGATCCAAAACGCAAAATACAAGGAAAAAGTAATGAGGAAAAGGGCAGTAGATTTTGCTTAGCAGATTATTTAAATCGAACAGCGATTCAAAAATGTCCAAAAAGCGATTTGCATACCCATAAAGGTAAAAAAATATCACAGAAATATGTTAAAGAATATTGAAATTTTTGCTTGTGAACTTTATGACCGAAATAAACTTCTTTTGTACTTTATATATCACACACAAACATACACATGCACTCTCTCTCACTTTCAGTCTCTCTCTTTTCAGATCAAACTAGTAACACTTCAGACAAGCTAAACCCTTAAATATTTTAATAAATACGAATATGACCTTTACTTTGGACGCAATTGCAAATTACTTTGACTAAAATTGGGAGATAAGTCACTTAGAAATAATGATTCATAAAAAAGCATTTCGAAAAGTGGATAAGGATGCTGTGATATCGCTAATACCGTGCTACAACGTTCTATCCTGCCTGTCATGGTCTTATTCTGCAAAAGCTAGCAGTTCTGATGTGTCCATTAGATCTTCTGATTTTCAATTCTTTTTACCGCAGCACTAATTGAAATTATAGTTCAATTAACGTTGATTGAGATTTTTTGGGCAATGAAACACTGCTGGAAAAATATGTTCAAATAATTAATTAAAAGGTAAATAGAAATACAATATCATTAATAATGGTTTGTAATGTACATATTAGAACTCGTGAGTAATGTACGTTGCTAATATTTTTGATCCCGGAATTTATTTCTAAACGTTTTAATATATTTATGCAACTTCTACTGCTAGTATGGTAAAATATGTCGTAGAACGTTCAAATTATATACTTGAATCGATATTTAAATTATCTTTAATCATTTATGAGTATTATATAATATAATCCATGGCCTGAGCCTGGCAATCCTTTTGCCGGCCTCACGCTCACATACGCAAGACAGAGTGTGCGATCATCGAACCGATACGGGGAGTAGATGCGGTCAGCCGAGAAATTGGCTTTCTAGACCAGAGTTCGCTATCTAGCGTAGCTCCTCAATTGCCTCACGATGCTGAGTGGCCACCGAAAAATTCGCATCCCTCCAGGTTGGTATTATTCCCGAGCGCAGGTAACCAAAGCACAGCACTCTAGCCCACTACAGCACGGCGCTTATTTAAAATATTAAAAATATTGAAGATATTCTGGATAAACTTACCTGATTCACACTTAATGCCTAAGTTATCGAAATGGCTAAAGAGAGTTAATAAAACGACTGAAGTTGCAACTATCTACTGGTGTAAGAATACTTGTGTGACATTGGAGCTTAAACAATATATTGGCGACCTGACCTGTCCCCGCGAAGCTTTATCTTGTCTTCATTTCTCTCTTGACTATGCTTACACTTAGATGTGCTGCTTGACGCCGTACAAGAATGAGTTGACTGCACTCGTTCTGATTTCATAGAAGGTATTCTTCTCATTGTTTAGTTTACATAAATTAACTTGCCTCATAAAAGGCTAATAAATGTGACTCCAAGTGATTATTGTGTCTTAGAGCTGTCTTTATAATGTGCAATAATTTAATAACGTACTGTGTTTTACTTTTGCAAGCGCTGTCTTTTTCGTCTCGAGTAAACAGTACTCCCAACACTATGAGAGTTGTGTCTCTAATGAAAGTCCGCCACTGACAAGCGAACAGAGATGTTGCTCTCAGAAAGCAACATCATGACAGCACAGTAGAACTTGCAAGCGTGCCCATGGGCTATAATAGTGTCAAAATATACAACGTGACAGCTGGGGAATACATACATATATCGCTAACAGACTTCCCATGCCCTCAACATATGGCTCTTGTGTAGTGCCAACACTAGTTGTGTGCCGTCATTTCAGCTTTGACAGAAATGTTTACAAAATTAGTGTCCCGATTTTGCTTTAGAATTTGCTTTACAAGCATTTCATATTATGGGCTAAACATATTGTAGTGTTCTAGAACAACAACCTTCCACTAAAAGTGTTACGAACAGGGGCCCGAAAGAACTTACACATACTTCAAATTTTAAAAATGACTTATTGCATTCTTATGACTTTCTCTGGACTTCTTATAAAACTATTCATACAGAGGCCTATACTTCAATATAGTTATTGTACTTAAATCTTTATCACACATGTACATATTTGATTATCTATATAATATAATATCATATCATATCATAAAAATACAGAAAAATAAAACGATAGGGGAACCTTTTCAAAGCAGTCGCAGTTTGATGACTAAGACAAGAAAAGAAAGCTAATTACTGCCCATTTGCAAAAAGCATAATCATTTTAAAAATAAAACAAACATAAAGGAGTATCTCGAAAGTTTTTAACGGCATAAAAACTTTAATTTAACAGAATTGTCTTGTATGCTTTGGTAGCGTGGGGGTAGCGTGTCTACCTCACATTCAAGAGGTCCCGAGATCGAATCTCGGTCAGGATGAGTTACCTGCATAAGGCTTTTTCCGGGGTTTTCCCTTATACTGAAAGACAAATGTCGGGTAACTCTAAACTCTATGGACCCTGGGCTCATTTGAGCATCATTTCACCCATTCCATTCATCGTCCGATATGACTGAACGTTACAGGACGTAAATTACAAAAAAGGCCTTAAAAGTCTAGCAAAAAATTCCTGTTGTAATTCTTCTTCTTCTCGATTATCTCGAAGCCCTAGGTTTGGAAGCCATTTGTAGTAAATTCCAATGGTTATGACGTGTATAATGTTTTAAATGTGGGATTCTGCACCACGTTACTAAGAAAGTTTTAGCGAAATCAATGAGTTTGGAATGATTCTTCTTTCTCTGTTAATGGAATGAAGTTAAATCCCCGGAATGGACTGCCATTTGAATCCGAATTTTCTGCATTCGATGTTTTTGGATGAAATAGCTTCTTAAACGTTCCCCTTAGCTGCTACAGTGGATGCATGGAAATAACATACCTCAGGGCTAAGACAGAGGTCTGCAGGAACTAATTTTCTAAATATTGAAAAATGAGTTAGCTTCTTTTAAGAATACTCCAATCTTTTAAATCAGTACGATGACTTATAAAATGCGTCATCACAAAGATTGATAAATAACTTTAGCAACGTTCTTCAATTATGAAATATTGAATGATATATATTTATGTAACTTTCTCGTTATAAAACTTGCGTCGTGTTTTTTCATGTACGTTCTCTGTCGCATCCTGGCATAGAAAGACACCTTCTTCTTGCAAAATGAAGGTTATTGACTTTATCGTCACTATGGTAAATAAACACTTTCTTATTAACCACGTCATGCTTAACGACCAAAACAATCATTCGATATTTAATGCATTTTATAATTTCTCTTTTAAAACTTAAATAAATCAACATTAAAGTATTATTCTAAATAATTTTAAATTTCTAACAACGTCTCTTAAAGCAAATTAACATTATTGATTTTTTTCTATTCCTAACTCAATTTATCACGCGAATTACTTTTTCACATTTAATATCTTTCACTTTACAGTACTTCCAACAACCTATGATTTATTTTTAAATGAAATTTAAAATAACAAATATAACAATAATAACAATATTTTGGGGTTTGAAATTAAAATAACTGTTTCAAAAGCTATCTACATTTTTATGTACTAAGATTACTTCTGCGTTTATAGTTAATCAGTTATGCAGTTTATTCAGAATGTAGAGTACTTCACAGGCTACTTAAGAAATACACACGAGAATTGAAGTTGCGTGTACTTCTCTTTATTATTGTAGTATCTTAAGCATATAGCATACTGTGTTTTTACCACTGCCAGTGGAAATATTTAAAAAAAAGTAAAAGTAATGTTTCTTAGGTATTTTGCAGAAAATATTTGTTTCTTTTCTTGGAAGAAGTTAAGTTTGGTACTAATCAATGTTTGGTTATTAAGTAATGCTTCTCTCTCTCTCTCTCTCTCTCTCTCTCTCTCTCTCTCTCTCTCTCTCTCTCTCTCTTTCTCTCTCTCTCTCTCTCTCTCGCTCTCTCTCTCTCTCTCTCCCATCTCGACTGTTTTAAAATATGTTTTACTCAGAGGGCCTCAAAACGTGCATTTATTGTGAAAATTTTGGTCTAAATTTTGGGTGAAATACATAAGCAGGTAAGGCTAATTATTTTACCAGGTAAGGGTAGATTTTTTGTTGTTGTAATTTACGACCTCCAACGATTAGTTATATCGGACGATGAATGAAATTGGTGAAATGATGCTCAAATGAGTCCGGGGTCCATGGAGCTTAGAGCTACCTGACATTTGTGTTTAAGGATAAGGGAAAACCCCGGAAAAACCTTATCCAGTAACTCGCCCTGACCGAGATTCGAACTCGGGACCTCTTGAACGTGACGCAAACAAGCTACCATCTACGCTACCGAGACGGGCAGGTGGGCTGTAGAGAATGCAAAGGTATCTGAACTTTAACTGGATATTTGAAGGAATCAAATGTCAACACTTCCTTATTTTTGACCTTCGTAATACGTAGACCATTGAAAATGTTCAACATTAGCAATTCCATTTCGTTGAACTATTGATGAAAACAATGATTATTGAAATATTCCTAGTAATTAATCTTGTAGTTTTCCATAGATAAAAGTCAAGAACTGCTTAGGAAAATTGCTGGGATTCTAGAATGCCGTTGAGTTCCTCGAAGGTCAAAGAAAGGCATCATTATGTCCACTAATTTATCTAGATATGTTCCACAGAGTAGTTTTTGTCTCCTTTAATGCAGTGCACGCAGTGTATAAATTGAATAATAATGAAACGACTAACAATCAATCATTCAAATAGTGCCACTTAAATGGGAGAGAAATTATCAAAAAGTACGAAATAAGAGAGAAAACCACGAATAGTGATCCAAATTTAGTTGATGGCATGTTTAATTAATTACCTATTGGCTTTTCTAGCAACCTATTCTAATAGTCTATGTAGGTGAGCTGTTTAAGTATTTACCACATAACCTACTATCATGACGTCATAACAGTAACTGCAATACGGAAAAATGGATGCACCACATGTCAGTGCTCTCCAAGTGCGGATGAGGTTAGAGTGCATATCCGTGAATTTTGCCGCTGAATATTCAAATTATTGGTGAATTCTGAACATTTACATGGAACAAACCTTTTTAACCTTACTAATTTTGTAAGTTAGAGTTGCTTAAAGAAAGGGAAACCTACTCCGGATTTGAAAAACTAAAAGATGGAAAGCTAATGAAGAAGTTTCTGCTCATATTTACTTCTAAACTTAAGTAAAGATCAATTTGGTTATGTGGTTCTGAAACTCCACATTTAGAATGTATAATCTATGATAATACAGAGCAAAAAACAATTTTTCAGCGCTCCAAAAGCTGGTTATTTTATCTCTAGATTTTCATTGCAGTACATTTTTGTTCATCTGCTGCGATTTCTCTGTTAGAATAATACATCAAGTAGTCTATCCATGTTATTGTTATTTAAATAACTGCCAGAAAATGACAGTTAAGAGAATATTTCCCTTTTGTTACAGTCCCTGTACTATCACAAAAATCTCGACCACAGTTTACGTTTGGATGTTTTCATTGTGAGTAAGCAAGTGTTCTATTTTTACAAGCAGCATACAAGGTCCACAGTTATTTTTTAGTCTCTCAGCGAGCACTTTGGATTTCATTATGCAAATGTGAGGGTGGGTAGTCCTGCTAGAGAATGAAATCAGGACTGTTCCATTTTAAAGCCAGCCCCTCCAGCAACGAAACACAGCGTATTCATATTGCAAGAGCTTCCTTCTATGTGAGAATACATATCTGAATATATATTATTACTGACTTATAAGCCATTTTGCAGAGTGTTGAATCTCACTTATATATGCGTTGTATACAAACTTATTTATTACCTTAATTGGTGTCACTTTCATTCAACATAAGTCTATTTTTATTTCTTGAAATCTATAAAATTATGTAAACTAACTTTAAATGTTATTCTGAATATCAAAACAAAACTTAAAACAAAATCGGAAGATAATCGACAATGTCCTAAAACAACTGTGTATATGACTGACATGTGCATTTCAATATGACGTTATCATACAATAAACAGTTTACCACCGTAAATAAAAAAAAAAAAACAGTATGAAGTCAAATATTTTTTGGAACCAGCGAAAAAACATGTTGATGTTGCTGTTGGAAAATGCCACTAGTAATAATAATAATAATAATAATAATAATAATAATAATAATAATAATAATAATAATAATAATAATAATAATAATAATAATAATAATAATAATAATAATAATAATAATAATAATAATAATAATAATAATAATAATAATAATAATAATAATAATAATAATAATAATAATAATAATAATAATAATAATAATAATAATAATAATAATAATAATAATAATAATAATAATAATAATAATAATAATAATAATAATAATAATAATAATAATAATAATAATAATAATAATAATAATAATAATAATAATAATAATAATAATAATAATAATAATAATAATAATAATAATAATAATAATAATAATAATAATAATAATAATAATAATAATAATAATAATAATAATAATAATAATAATAATAATAATAATAATAATAATAATAATAATAATAATAATAATAATAATAATAATAATAATAATAATAATAATAATAATAATAATAATAATAATAATAATAATAATAATAATAATAATAATAATAATAATAATAATAATAATAATAATAATAATAATAATAATAATAATAATAATAATAATAATAATAATAATAATAATAATAATAATAATAATAATAATAATAATAATAATAATAATAATAATAATAATAATAATAATAATAATAATAATAATAATAATAATAATAATAATAATAATAATAATTAATTGATGATGATGATGATGATGACTATGATTATGATGATGACTATGACTATGATTATGATGATGACTATGATAATAATGATGATGATGATGATTATGATAATAATGATGATGATGATGATTATGATAATAATGATGATGATGATTATGATAATAATGATGATGATGATGATTATGATGATAATAATGATGATGATGATTATGATGATAATAATGATGATGATGATGATGATGATTATGATGATGATGATGATGATGATGATGATGATGATGATGATTATGATAATAAAGTAAATTAAATATCTTAAATCCGCTGGTTTATTCCTTCTCAAGTTTCTGACCATCTCTTCGAATGGTGACCAAAGTGTAATTTTACTGTTATCCTTTTACTGTTAATTGGTATTTAGTAAGTACTTAGAAATGCGCCTAATTTTGAGTGTTATGTAGGATTTTATTTATTTACTGTATAATCTTTGTTGCACTCCAGCCCTCCGAGTGACAATCATTTATTGATGTGATTAAAGTCCGACGCAACCCTATTAGAGTAAGGACAAAGATCAGGAGTAGCTGAGAGGCGAAATGGAAGGAGTACGGAAACATTTGGCCTGAGTGGCTGGAAGACATGCTTCGTACACCTGCACTTCGTGTTGTTTGGATGGCAAAGGTCTGACACTCCTACATCAACCTGTGGACACAGTTTGAGGTGCTGAGGTATAATTCTCCGTACCCTTTTTAAGTATATTCAATAAGGTATTTACAATTACGTTGAAATCAGCTGTGCAGTACAGGGTCCGTTACAAAATGTATACATACTTTAACGTGCATCATTATTCGTTGTAAATGGACGTATTTATATCATAAATTTTATACAATCTTCCAGGATCTGTTCAGCTACTTTCGCTCTCAAAATGGTAATGTTAGCTCTTGAAGAGCCTTCAGCTTGGGTTAATTCCTGAGGTACATGGCATCCTTCAAAGTTCCACCTAGATAAAAGTTTAGGCGAATTCAAAATAAGATGAATATGTTGTCAGCTCAACCATACATGTCTTCTATACAGCATCTTTGCATATTTTCATCCGGGAAAATTGGATGGTAGACTGAAGGTATCTCGTTTTGTTGGAAGAAGGAAACTCAGTTTCCATACATTGCAAATACAGATAGCAAAATTTACTTGATCAATATTGCGTCAGTTACACTACCTTCAATGAAGGGTCATATTAAACTCCTAGAAGATAGACCATACCAAACATTCACATCTTGCACTCTTTTATAGTAGGTATGTTATATGGTATATAAAATATTTATTCATGTTTATTCATTTATTCATTCTAGTGTACCAGTGTTATGATTACATTTGTTCCAAATTTTATACCTATAAAATTTAATGACGGTAGCAACACATTACATATATAAGATTCATTGTGTGGATCATTTATCCTATTATTGAAAACAATATTTCAGCTGTTTACAGCTACTGCAAATGTGCGTGGGATTTAAATCAAATTCGCTTATTTGACACCTTAGTCATATACTCAGTTGCTGGTTTGGCTTACACACCATCCATTTTTAGAGAAAAGAAGCAGTTGATAAAATTTGAATTCAGGCAATTCAGTAAATCAGCATAATTGATGCGTAAGTTTGTAATAAAGTTAACTCAAATATGGTCTTACTGAGTTCAGGTGAACACATTGCATTTAGCATTACATATCTGCTTGAAACAATGAGCTCTTTAAAAGTTAATTTGGAATATGGGGTTTAAATTGTTTCAATTTAATTATTTCAGTCCTAAATACAATCAGGTACTCAGTAGTTCTTGAGCTCACTTGCATTTGTACATTTATTTCTTTTTTCTTATTACATTATGTAACTAACATCACAACTAAAGGGAATAGCTCCATTTACGGTAACATGCATTTAAAATTTTCGATTTTGCAGAAAGCTATCCGCTTGTCAGCTTTAAAAATGTTTGTTTGCGCAGGCATGGTACGATGCCTAAAAGGGGGGTGCGATGTCATCGATTACGCTTTGAAGCTTACCGGCCAAACATCATGGGAAACGATGGCATTAAACAACTGTGTCTTATGATTGGACAAGTCCAGGGTGCTTACTGCAAATCTTTGAAGACAAGAAGATATTTTAATGTTTATATTGCCTGTTGAACACAGTTATATAAATAGAACCCAGATTCACAGTTCCTCCACACGGAATAACCAATTGCATTCTATCAGATTGACCAAACCTTAAATTTCTTTGGTCAAATGATAGTGCCGTTTACAAATAAACCGCTAGTAAGTTACATCTAATAATTTAAATCACAAAAATATTCCAAAATTTGTTTTAAGATAATGAATATTTTAGGTGTTGTGTTAGTATATTCTAATACGTCATAATCTTATTATGTGATGAAATTATATCATTTATGAAATAGTAATGTGTAAAATTATATGTTCTAAGTACATAAAAGGTACTGTTTTAATAATCGTGTCCGTAATTCCATAACTTTGATCTTTATTGAGTTTAAATTAAAGCTGATGATGACCTGAAGAGTTGAGATGAAATTCTATTAAATATGAAAACGAAATAAAAACATCAGCAGATAAATCCAAAATTTACAGGCAGAAATTGCAGTTTTGAAAGATACAAAAAACAGCAGTCCTATTGCAGCTGAAATATGAAGTCAATTATTATGTAGTTCTCATCTGTGTATTAAATGGGTCAGAAGGCACGTGGGGATTGCTGGAAATGAACGTGCAGATGAGCTTGCAAAGAGAGCTGCGACTTCAGATCTTCCAGAAATTTACAGACTATGCCCTATTTCTTATGTGAGGAAAATATTAAAGGAGATTATCATCGACGACTGGAATGAAAACTGGTTAAAATATGTTTATGGCGCTTTGACTATGGATTTATATTTCCGAACAGTTTTTGACATAAATAAATGTAAATCCATTAATCTTAACTATGTTCTCACTCAAATCATAACTGGACATGGCAAACTTTCAGCTTTCTTATTTCGATTGAAAATCAAATTCACCTCAGACTGTGCTTGTGGAAATCATCTTCAACATGTTCCACACATTTTATTAGATTGGCCCTTTTTCTCTTTTGGAAGATACGAACTTCAATTATTGCTTCAATCCTTAGGATACACTTTTTCAAATCCCCTTTCACGTATTTTGATGAATTACAAAACTTATCAATATTACATGGCTTTCTTACAAGATTATTTCTTAAGCTAAAGAATTGATCTTGATGTGTACTGTTTGTCAGCTTGATATATTATTTGGTTATGTTTTTGTAAATTGTATTATATTAATAAATTTGTAAACTATATTCCTAATATATATTTGGGTAAAATAGGAATCACAAAATTGAATGATAAATGAATAAATAAATCCAAAACTATGGCTTTTAGGGAAATGAACCTAGTTATATAATAATAGTGTTAGACAACGTACGAGTAATAATAGATTAGGTATCGCACTTAAAATATTTAGGATGTAATGTCTCGTACCAGAGAGAAACAAATGTGATAGTGAAAATAAATAAATTTACCTATATAACAGGAACATTAAAAGGAACATTAAAATATGAACCATAAAAATTCCATGGTAAAATTGTACAAATCAATGGGTGTACTAACTTTGATGTACAGCCCTGATATACGGATCGGAAACATGGACTCAACAAAAAGAAATACCTAGTACTAGAATAAAGATATCAGAAATAAAATTTGTTAGAGCAATGGTTGCCTACACTAGAAAAGACAAAAAACTTGAACTACGCAGTTTGATTCCTTAAATGTGGTAATGCGCAGAGACATCTTCTGGATGTTTATAGAAGCTACTGAACCTGTCTGCTACAATTTTTTAATATTATTGCCCACGTACTACTTTTGAGAGTAAACAAACCTTTCCACTAGGGATATAACTTATTAGGGATAAGTGAAAGCTACAAAGTGCTCAAAGTTCATTGAGCAAATACAAATCTGCCAAATCTGCAGTTAAAAGTGACTAAATTAAAAGAAGAAGAGGATAATAAACTAGCTGAGTGGTCTTCATAAAGTGCAGGAAGGTTTTGAAACATAGGAAAAAATGTTGTTTATATTTAGAGCTTCTAACTAGATTTTTCTTCTTGTCCAACTTTTAGCACTTTTAATACTCCTTATAGTCCTGACACTAAAGTTTTCCATGAATTTCTTTAAGTTTTGCATATATGTATATTCCTAGATAAGTTTTCAATAAAAATTGGTATCATGGCTGTATATCTAGAAGTTAATAATGATTGGTATTGAAAATAGAAAATTGAGAAAAATTATATAAAATTATATTATATTCCTGAAACTTTCTCCTCCAGAACTATTTGACATGGGTAAATGAGTATGTATATAGTTTTGTAACTATTATCTAAAGGCACCAGAATACAAAGTTCCAATCATTGATAACAAAAATTGTAGGGAATGTAAAGAAATTGCTGCAAAAATTAAATTATCATTTTTTTTGGTAAAAACTATTGTAGATATAAAAAATATAAAAAATAGACAAAGGTAACCAAATTAAAGAGAAAGAAGGGAATAAGATAGTTGTAGGGCCTGCATATGATACATGGAGTTTTCAAAGTAAAGAAAGTAGTGTAATTTCTATCTAAATCTTTAAATTCATTTTTCGCCACTTTCAATTTTTGAATATTTTTGTATGTTCAAAATGCTCCACGTTCTGCAATTCTCAACGAATTTGTATGAAACTTTGTATACATGTTCCTTAATAAGTATGTAATACAATTTGGTATTTTTGTTGATTTAAATTAAATATTGTATGTATTATTGAATTTTAAATATCAAAATTGCAAAAAATATTAAGAAAAATGTAATATATTCACACATAAACATTTTTTTCTCCAAAAATACTTGACACACTCTTTAAAAGTGTAGCAGCTTTTGAAACCGATGTACATAGGAACCTGAATCTAAAATTTAAAGTTTCTGAAAGAAAAACTGTATAACCTGCGACATTTTATATAGCATACAAAAATAATACCATAAAAACTATTAAGTACTTTTTTTTAAAAAAAAACTATTTAAGACAGAAAGATGAATTTTGAAAGCTTAACTAGATTTCCTTAACCCCACCTAATGAATAAATTTCAAGCAGTTCTGATGTAAATTCTGGACTTCAGCATTTTTCACGGTTGCATCCCCTTAAGCTGTTGCATGTCTAATGCTGTGAGAGGTGAATGTTCACGAAGAGGAAAAAACTAGTCGTTCTGATATCTTGAATAAAGAACTAATTCGTATGAAACAGCTAAAGAAAACCGCCAATTCAGATTCTGGAGCCATATGATCACTTCCAGCATGTTTGTTGTGCTCTGGTTTACAAAGTGTTTGCAGAAGGTTAAGGCTATCGGAAAGTTTGTTCCCGATGGGTGGCTAAACTTCATTTTGCTCACAGCTTATCGGATTAGGTACTCAGTAGCCTTCTGGAACACTACTAAAGAGAAATTAAATTATGATATGAGATGAGACTTGAGCTTTAGAATGTGCTTCATGTTAAACGAGGAAAAGGTTTGCAGTGGAGTATCATCACACGTTTCTTTTGTGCCAGAAGGGGGATAGAAGAAGCTCAATCACTAGTCAATTGTTTAAACACTGGGTCGCATACGTAGACACAGAAATTTCATACTCCTTCCATAATATCCTGAGTGGCAACTGAATAACGGCAGTACTTTGAAGAATGAATGAACGAATGAATGAATTCCTGTATTTCCTTTAAGTGGACCCACACAACCTCGAGGCTTATAGGCAAAAAGTTGAGGATGAGAAAGATCCTGGGAAGTTAAAGTACAGATGAGGTGATAGGAAAGATCATGATGGAGCAATCAGTGGGATGCTGGCGGGGGAAACTGGAGGACCCGGAGAATACCTGCCCCAGCACGATGTTGTCCACCACAAATCTCACTTTGTGGTCACCTGGATTCCTGGCCGCCTTGGTGAGAACCAAGCAGCCTAACCAATCAACCATGGCGCGGTCTGCTTTGAAGAAGTGTGAAATAAATGCTGAAAATGATAACGGATGCCTAAAATCTCACTAAAGCTACATAAAAGGACACGTTAAGTAATTTTTTTTAAAATGCTGTACACTTTTTACACTTTAACCTTTTGTTTATCTCTCACAGTTAGAAAATTAAAGTTACACGAAAATACTTTAGAATGAGGAAGGTTTCAAAAGCTATTCGAAGAAAATTCAAAATGTATAGTTTATTTGTCAATAAAACATATTGAAAACACGACACTTTAATTCTAATGGTTAAGGCCATATTTTTAGATCATACTCATAGAAAAATCGTCAATATAAAGAGTGTTGAATTTTGAAATTCTTCATTTGCAATCTTTTGAGGATATTTAAAAGTTTGGTACTTAACGGACACTTCGTGTTTGAGCTATGGTGTCCTTTTTTAAGTCTTCGATCGTTAAGTCATATTGAACAATGAATAAAATAAAATGAGCCCAGGGTCCGTGGAGCTTACAGTTACCAGACATTCATCTTTCAGTATGAGGAAAAACTCCGGGAAAGAAACCTTGTCCAGATAACTCACGCTGACCGAGATTCGAACTCGGGACCTCTTGAACGTGAGACAGACACCTGCCACCTATACTACAGAGACGAAACCACATGTTTCCTCTCACACGCACGCACACACACACACACATTGCTCTTTCCATAGATTCAGGGTTTGGTAGCTGGTGCAAAAGACAACGGCCAAAAAGGATGGTATCGCTACTTCCCTGGAATGGAACACTCAGTGTTAAAGAACAGGTTTGGTCTTGAACTAACAATATTTTTAACGGGGACGTAATTTTACCCACGTTAAATACGAATCCGCGATATTTAGGGCCTCTAGTGTAGTACTTTTTGGCACATCCTTATTATGAATACTTGCAAATCATTAACAGAAATAAACATATGACGCACAAACCTTAGGGCCGTCTTTTGATACACCAATCCCAATGGATAAGCGACAGATTGGAAAGTTGAAATCCCAATAAATAAAACCAAATTATTACAAACCTCATACATACAAATAAGTAATAATATAGAAATGAATATAAAGTCCCCATTGGCATCTTTCTCTCTTCTTCATTGTACCTATACGCGGGGGGACCCAAAAGAAACCGGACTCCGAGGGCGCTGCCACTCGTAGACGTAGTGCAGGGTTCTCACGCTAGATGGTGTTAGTAGAGACCTTCTAGAACAGCTGTGCAGACGGCGTCAGTGTAGAGCTGAACGTGCACATGTGGTATTGTGTTTCTCTGACTGTCGGCGGGTTACCTCTGCAATGTCGTTTTGGCAACTTTAAAATAACAAAGAGTGTGTCTGAAATTTTGTTTCCTGCTTAAAAAATATGCACTGGAGACACACCAAATACTTCAGAAAGCTTTCCAGGAGGACGCTATGAGCTGCACACAGGTTTTCGTTTGGTTTGGGCACTTTAAACGTTCTGAGATGTGTGTTGAAGACCGAGTTCGTTCTGGACGCCCTTCAACATCGCGAAATGAGGAGAACATTGAAAAGATCCGCCAAAAGATCAACGAGGATCGTCGCCAAACGATCGACCAAATTTCAGAAGCGACAGGAATCAGTTGGAGCTCGTGCCAGCGGATCTTGAGGGAGGATTTGCACATGAGACGTGTTGCTGCTAAATTTGTTCCGCGCCTTCTCACACGGAAGCACAAAACCATTCGCATGAATGTGTATCAGGACTTGAAAACAGAGATTACACGTGATCCAAACTTCTTGAAAAAAGTCATTACAGGGGATGAGAGTTAGTGTTACGGGTATAACCCAAAAACCCAGCAAGCATCAAGCCAGTGGAGGACTCCCAACTGTCCCAGACCAAAAAAGCAAGGCAAGTGAAGACGATGATCATTGTCTTTTTTGATGTTCATGGAATTGTGCATCGGGAATTCGTGCCCCCTGGCCAGACTGTTAACCAGCACTTTTACTTGGGTGCTTTAAGGCGTCTGCGAGAGGATGTGAGGAGGAAACGCCCGGAACTTTGGCGATCAGGAGTCTGGTTTCTGCATCACGAAAACAATTCAGCACACACGGCCTTACGATTGACACACTATTGGCATCTCAGAGGTGGTCTGTGGTACCCCACACCCCTTATTTGTCGGACCTAGCCCCGTTTGACTTTTCCTATTTCTACGAATGAAAAAAACGCTAAAAGGGGAGCGTAATGACCATGTGGAGTCGGTGAAATTAGCTTCGCAAAGGGCACTGGGCAATATCAAACTGAAGAGTTCCAAACATGCTTCCAACAATGTGAAAAGAGACTGGAAAGGTGCATCGCATGTAATGGAGAGTATTTTGAAGGTGACTGAAGTGATTTTGTAAAAAGTTTCAGCAATAAAGTTTTTATGACAACAATCCGGTTTCTTTTGGGTCCCTCCCCCCTCGTATATTATTTTATGACTTTTGATGTATTCCAAAAGGCATACACAAATAATCAGTATATACATCTTCTGAAGGATTAATGGTCGTGGAAAAGCATCTAAATTAGAAAGTAACCGTTATAGAAGCTCCCAGTTGCATTTCTGTTTTCTTTTCGTGCTATGCAATAATTTATCTCTTTTATCCGGAGAGGTATACCCACGGCACCTGAGTGTGTGCTTCATTTAAATGCATACACGTGTACATGATAGGGGTTAGAAGCGACACAGTCATCCCTTAATGAAAAACATCAACTTTCTGTGTCCAAATGCAATTTGGAAGCGAGTTTAGTGAGAGCGAGGTTATCAACCAAAACATACATTTGAGCAATGAAAGTTGGGCGGTATATTTTGTGTTAAAATAAAGAGTGAAATTGGTTTTTATCTAATTCACTAATGTAAAATTATTTATTTATACACAAGGTTTACTTAGTTTATTTTTAAGCATCTATTTGAACGTGATACTGTGGTTTTACAATTGACACTCCCTTTTTGAAATCTTGCACATGCAACTAACAGTAATGCAGTTTAATTAAAGGGGTTGAAATCGTCGAATCGCTTTCTGCTCCCTCCGCTGTAGGTAATAGTTACTTCTTCTAGTACATATTTGTTTTATGTCTGGAGGTCATGCATCTTTTGCCCTCTTTAAACCATCTATCCAGAAAAAAGCTTATACGACGCTGTGTGGGTGTGTGGGGTGTGGGGGTGTGGGGTTGGCTGTGGTTGTGGGCATGCGTGCGCGGACGTGGCTCTAAGAAGTAGTCTACTCTGAAGTCTGGTACACAGATCTCTGGAGGAATATTGAAGGAGGATTGATGGAGCGGTATCCAGAAGCGTTAGGGATCCCCTAGGATTGTGCCAGTTAGCATTAAATCCGACCGCCCTCTGTAATTAGCTTAGCACATCTCTTCCTTAGGTTGAAACAATAGATCATTTACTGTGCACAGTGTTGCTTTCTACATCTTACAATATGTGAACAATAAAGTAGGACAGAAAATTCCAGGGATAAATGTATTGCAAATTAATACAATGATCTCTGTAAAATAAACTTTAATTTCCAGTGGCGGAAATATTGTGAAATCATATTTAAGAAATAGAGCTATTAATAGCATATAGGATGAATTCCTATACTTTGCGTATTAGAGGACGAAATGTAATAACCAGGGCTAGGAAGTTGAGGAAAAAATAACCTTTTCTCTCCTTGTTTGCCTTTCTAGATACATTTTTATCTAAGGGTTATTTTTATAGCTTTTATTTGTCCTTTTTGCTTTATAGATATCGTTTTAGCATTTTTGTTTTGTCAATCAGTTTTTGTTTGTTGTTTTTTTCAACTTGAACTACTTCTATCTTTTTCCTGTTAGCTTAAATTACAAAGTCTAATATGCCCCCCTAAGATAGGCTACAGCAGGATGAGAGGACCTTTCTGTTGTATTCAAGTCATTGGCAGCAGCAGAGGTCCCAGTAAACCCTCTCTAAATATCACATTATTGTGACAAAAATAAGTCGGTTGTTTGTACTCAGTTTCGCAGCTTATGAAAGAAATCCTGGCCACAACATGCCAAAAACTAAGATTAGTGAAACGTTTTACGCCTATTTCCCCCCTAAATTTATATTGCTTTGGAGATATTTTAAGTGTATTTAAAGATCCATTCTAGACAGTTTATATTTATTCAGGTAACTTCCTGGCCCTAGAAAAAACTAACTGAACTTGATTTTCCTTATATGTTATTTCATTTGCACTTCACGAAATATAATTGTGTTGTAGTTTTTATCAGATGGAGTCAAAGATTGCTAACTATAAGTAAAGGTTTTGCGTATGTTTTAAAGTGAACAATATTGCATGTTCTTATTTTCTTTACTATTTACCTACAGTAAGTATAGAAAGTAGATTCCATCAATTAACTTAAATAATAAGAGTTTAACCAATTAAATCCCAAATTATTTATTTTTAAAAACTGAAACTTTTATTACTTACTTTTTATGTTTATACTCTATGAATAACAAATATAAAATAGCATAACAATATTTATACATTTTGAAATAATGGCCGTCCTCTAAATAGACAGTATCATTATACGCTATACTGCATTGGATGTTGAACATTTTATTTCTTGTAATATGGCACAAAACACTTCATACATAGTTACTTGGTATTTGGCACAGTATGTTTTTACTTTACCTTTATATCCAGGTAGCACAGATATTCTTCATTACATATTCAAAATTTCTGAAAAGATTCATGATTTTCAGCAGAGCTCTAATCTTAAATCCGTGGTCTTGCATGTTTTCATTGGCTATCTTGGAAATGAATCAAGCTTTTCGACTTCCGGTACTTGTTCCTTGACATAGATTTCTTTATTATTGGTGTGCCAACATCTTAAACCTCAGACCAATATAGTTTCTCTGCAGGGGGTGTGTGGTAACCATCAAAAGTCAGAAATCCAATAAAGACCTTCACTTCTTCAACCTTCAGGACAAAATCATTCTTTTTTTTAATTTTCTGTATATCTTAGTTTCTTTTACTATGAAATCATATAATTATGTCTTTGCTTATCAATTCTTCAAACATCTCATTCAGAACCAAGGGAGAAAGTTATTTCCTCAATTCTTCTCTCTTTACCAGGATGCCATTCGATTGAGACAGCTTTATATAAAATGGAGTCGTCTTTGCCCCGATGCTTTGACTTACTTCTAGAAAACTGGAATTTGCTTGGCAGCGCAGTTTCACGTTCAATTTCGTTGCCCTTATCTGATTCTACATAATGCAGTTCAGTAGTCCCTGGCACATCTGAGACGTCTACAATTTCAGTAGCACTATCTGGACCGTCTTCTTCATCAGTCAAATAATCTACTTCAGGAGGACGTACAATGACATCAATAAAGTCCTGATCATCTGACGTCACTTCATAAAATGACTCGCTGTTTACAATTTCTTCTATTTCTTCTACAGTGAGGGAACGCAGTCTTCTGAAGGCCATGCTACTCTAAATAAAATAAAATAAAAGTACAATAGAAAGCTTTGCATCAACTAGGCAAAAAAGAGATGTCTAGCTGGTTATGCATTATTCATTTTAAGGAATATTTTTATAAATAATAAGTAATTTTATATATGATGCTATAAATCCCATTACGCGAAGACAAATCACCAAAAATCTCTGCATGCACAGTCAAATTCTTTCACGAGATTATACAATCATTACTTAACTCACTAGCTAAATACTTCCAATACACTTATCACACGCAAAAATAAGGTACTGAATGGTTTAACACATCACTTGATATATTAACTAGCACTTCTAAGAAGGAAATGAATCTGCAGTGTCCGCTTCTCAAGTTGGAACATGAATCAACAGTAACAGCTGAAATGATATCACCAAGTCCCAGTGTCCTATTTATAGTACACAAACATTTGCAACAATGCCCAATAATGAATAAGTGACATTGAGTTAAAAATGCAAGGGGTTTAAAGAACATATTGTTGGCTATAAATGCCAAGGAAGGATAATTTCCACTTACTTAAGATATGCATAAATTATCAATAATGTGAACGCCTGTGATAACCGAAAAAATGGTTCATTACCGAATAAGCAATAAAGGGTACTTATTTATTGATTATAATTTTCAGAAAGCATAAATCAGTTTTAAAAAATATCATTATATGACATGAAACAATAGTAATGGGAATAAATAATTAATTAGAGATTCATTAATACTTATATGTGTTGTCCTGTAAATAGGACACTGGGACTTAATGCTTAGTGATGAAGCCTGGGATTCAAGTAAAAAGATGATAGTACCTCTTGAAGAAATGCATATCTTGAAAGATGCTTGAGAAAAAAGCAGGCACTAAGAAAGTTATTTACTTAAGTGGGATAGAAAAGGGGCAGATTGCTGATTAGAGGAATTTCTCATAAGTGTAACTGAAATAATTGTATTGTTAATCCCTTATGCTTAAAGTTGACACATGATTGACGAGAAAATATAACTTATGATAGAATTTACACAGTTTCATAAAATATATTCCATTCACTATTCCTTACTCATATAATGAAGAAACATTCAATGACTTAACATTTTGGTGTACTTCATCTTTTCAAATTTTGAATATTTTAAACAATGCTATTTAGTGTTTTACTAAATTATAGGGGAACTTAAAATGTTACATGTTATAAAATGGATTTAAATGTACAGAGACACTGAACACCTAATTTATTTTTTTCATTGATCTCATTTTGTGAAAAATAGTACTGCAAATCGTAGAATGGTTTCCTTTTTTAAATACAAATATTGGTACAAGTGCTTTAAATTATATTTGAGATCCTAATTCAATTTATACAACAAAAGCTGTTAAAATACTCCAAAAAGCGTACTTAGACGTTCACGTCCGGCGTTGATCCAATAGAATGTAGCTTCCGGATGGTAGGCTATGGCCTTATTAACAAATTATCATCTGACGTTTCACCCATAACTCCCGTGGGCATCTTCAGAAATAAGTTCTGGTTGGCTTATAACTAGTGCTGGAAGCTACGTTCTATCGACTCCCCCAGACTATCACAAAATAACTCCATATACATTTCATAGACACCAATTAAGGAAATGTACCAGCATAAGGAAATTAACATTCATGAAGATGGCATATCATTATAAACTATAAAAAATGGGATCTATGAAATAAAAATGTAACTTTCTGAAAAGCGTATATTATGGATTAAATGATTTTCTGATAGATTAAAAATCACTTTTGGAGAAGTTAGAATTAATTTGTATTCTCTACAAATATATTCTATATGCAAAACTTTCTTGGGTATTCTGTACACAAATAATAATTTAAGCATAAATATCAAATATTAGTAGAAAGAGGACATCAGTATTTGCAAGTTTTAATACAAGCTTAAGTAACTGTTGTTTATATGATTAAAATTACAAAAATTATGCATAAATTAGGACATTTCAGACAGACAAGTATATTGATGCCACATTGGTAAACATTTTAAACTACAAATCTAAAACCAATTGAAGATTAGAAGTGAAGCAAGTAATTGAAAAATACTTTGGCAGTAGTGTAAACGTCACACTATATTGTAATATTTAAAAATCATTTTCAAGAGTATAATTTGTAGTTAAAATTTCAACAAACAGCTTCACCATATAATTGTTCAATATAATAGAATACAAATTGAAAAATAAACATTCTAAACTTGTTTCCCATATGTTCTACATGTCCATACTTAATGTACTTCCACTGTGATAGTAACAGGCCGCGCCGTGCCTCAGTGGTTAGACCGCTTGGCTCTCACCAAGGCGGCCTGTGTTCGATCCCAGACGAGCGCAAAGTGAGATTTGTAGGTAAGATTTGTGGTGGAAAACACGACGCTGGGGTGGGTTTTCTCCGGGACCTCCGGTTTCCCCCGCTATCTCATTCCACCGGTGCTCCATCTACATCTCATGTATTACCTTGGTCACCGCCTGCGGTGCCGTATGTAGAAAAAGCGGGCATTAAACACTACACTACACTACACACACACACACACACACACACACACACACACACACACACACACACACTGTTATAGTAACAGTGAAAGTACTGTATTTTACCAAAAAGTTCGATATTGATTCGATTGGCCTTCTTTGAGAAAGATGTATGAGTTTGGGTTTCTGTACGTAAGTAGTATAATTCAAGAGTGAAAAATATTAAGTGTATAAACTTCAAAATGAAGTCAAGATCACTATGTTTCATATATGCAACAAAAGATTTTCAGGATAATAACCTCATACAAAACTAACAGTTAAAACATAGACTTTTTATTTATTTTTGATCTTTTCAAAAATGGCTGTTAACAATCGTCATTAAAATGTTATCAGATAATTAAAATGAAGCTAAAAGCATATGTTAAATTTCATAGTAATGGCTTGTCAAGTTCTTAACATACGAAAGGAATATTTCAAATTTATATAAAGGGTAAGTTATTAGAAATAGACAAAATCGCAGTGTACAACATACTTGTACTAATTCAAAAAGAGAAATTGATTTAAAATATTTATTTTTCTACAGCATACGCCTTTTTATACAAATTTTTTATTACTGATTTACATTTTTCGATACTTGGTAATATAGCGCTGTTAAAATTTACGTTATTAACTATGTCGTTGTAGGGGAGGGCGCCAGGGTAGCGCAGTGGTTTCGTTCGCGGCTCCCATGCAAAGCGTCCCGAATTCGTTTCCCGGCTCTGGGGTTGGCGATTTTAGGGTGCTTCACCTCTGTTTACCACATGTTAAGTGTCCCATATGCCCAACGTGGTTCGGAGTCCACGGTATAAGCTGTAGGTCACCGTCATTTTCACTATTACCCAATCATTGGAGGTAATGGACACCACCCTCTGGGTGCCTCCACCTGAAAAATGGGTCCGGACATCACCTGATGGGGCGAGGTTACCCCGAAGGCCAAGGTTATCATATGGGGAGTGCTGGTAACGAACCATTTTCTTCTAAGTACAATAGAATCAGAAAATAGAGTAGGCTTATTAGTTAAGCCTTTTAATAGGTTACTATATAATTATTGAAATTTGTTCTCTTTGCATAAACAGGAGAACGAAATTTAGCATTTGAGAAACAATTATTTTAAAAATGCAAAAGGATATCTCGGTAATGATTAACACAACAAAAAGCTTTGTTTTGAAGTTTTACGTAGTAAGACTTACATTTTATTTATGCAGTAGCATTTTACGTATTGCTTACGGCTTTACAGTATTCCAATTAAGAGGACTTCAGATGGACCTAAAAATTAAGACACATGGTTAGTTTGTTACAAAAAATATGCTAAATTTATAACAGTTTGTGTTAAATTGTGGAAACTTAGTCAGACTGAAAATCTCAATGCCATACCCAGGATTTGAATCACGGATCTTCTGGTCTCCGTCCAGCCGCTCTAACGATTGAGCTACTATGGCCAACGTGTCGATATGACATTTAATTCTCCAAATGACTCGTATTTTTTCGGTAAGCCACTAGGAATTCTCATAAACACATGAGACAGCTACCTTAATGACGACTTACTATATTGTAAATACCTTAAGGCCAGGGCTTTATAGAGAAAGAACAATTAATTTCCATTAATTAACCTAATAGTGGTTAACTATAAAAGCCCGGGCCTTAAAGAACTTACATGTTTTAAGTCACCATTTGTGTTTATGAGAACTCCTAAGTGGTTTACCTGAAAAAATACGAGTCAGTTGGAGAATTTAATGTCATATCGACACGTTGTCCATAGTAGCTCAATCGTTAGAGCGGCTGGACGGAGACCTGAAGATCCGTGGTTCAAATCCCGGCTATGGCGTTGAATTTTGCAGTCTGGCTCTACGTTTCCACAATTTAGTCTACACACGGCCAGTGTGAAAGAACAATTAATTTCCTGTTTGTAATAAAATCATTAAATACAGTTTGATGTGGGGAGATTCTTACGAATCTTTGAGTCATATTCTTGTAAGACGCTTAACTTACCAAATTTGGTGCTTCACAGATTTTTTTTTGAGTTTGTCTATTGTAGTAATACTGTTACTTTTAATTCAGGGAGTCTCAGAACCCGCATTTTCGGCGAAATATCGGTATGGAATTTTTGGATGTAGTGGAGTATTTCCTCTAATTACTGTAAAAAAGTGTAACACAATGTAACATTTTTTCTCCTTACAAATTAGAAGTCTGGAGTATCAAAGCGAGGGGATGATAAATGCAGTAGTCGATTTTCGTGTATCACGATCGGCAGCGATAATCGTTAGGGTCCCATTACAGGAACCGCTGAAACCGCTAGCATGCCTGGTATCCAATTAACAACATAATAATTATATCTATTCATCACTTACCCTAACGCTATTACACCTATACGCAGCACCAAAGCAATTCTCTCGCACTTGAGCGGGCCGGATTTATCCCTCGAGTTTTCCATCCAAGCTTTATTGTTCAATATTTGCATATCGCGCGATGTATATTTTTCCTATCGCAGCACTCCCTTTGGCCCTAGATGTATTCATAAGAGAGGGCGGTGTTAAACCGCTTCGAAGTTTAGCTACTGAAAAACTTTCCAGAAACCATCTCTGAACTTCTTTGCAGTTAGTGTATGCATTGAGGCTTGGCTTGAAATACGTTACAACCTTTATTAAAGTTTTATTGCTCAATCAAAAAGTTTTGGTGACACAGGACCGGTTAAAATAATACAATAAATAAAGAACACATTTTACGCGTTATATTTACGTTACTTTCTTGGCTTGCTCTTCTAAAAACTATTTATTATTATTATTATTATTATTATTATTATTATTATTATTATTATTATTATTATTATTATTATTATTATTATTATTATTATTATTATTATTATTATTATTATTATTATTATTATTATTATTATTATTATTATTATTATTATTATTATTATTATTATTATTATTATTATTATTATTATTATTATTATTATTATTATTATTATTATTATTATTATTATTATTATTATTATTATTATTATTATTATTATTATTATTATTATTATTATTATTATTATTATTATTATTATTATTATTATTATTATTATTATTATTATTATTATTATTATTATTATTATTATTATTATTATTATTATGATTATTATGATTATTATGATTATTATGATTATTATGATTATTATGATTATTATGATGATTATTATGATTATTATGATTATTATGATTATTATGATTATTATGATTATTATGATTATTATTATTATTATTATTATTATTATTATTATTATTATTATTATTATTATTATTATTATTATTATTATTATTATTATTATTATTATTATTATTATTATTATTATTATTATTATTATTATTATTATTATTATTATTATTATTATTATTATTATTATTATTATTATTATTATTATTATTATTATTATTATTATTATTATTATTATTATTATTATTATTATTATTATTATTATTATTATTATTATTATTATTATTATTATTATTATTATTATTATTATTATTATTATTATTATTATTATTATTATTATTATTATTATTATTATTATTATTATTATTATTATTATTATTATTATTATTATTATTATTATTATTATTATTATTATTATTATTATTATTATTATTATTATTATTATTATTATTATTATTATTATTATTATTATTATTATTATTATTATTATTATTATTATTATTATTATTATTATTATTATTATTATTATTATTATTATTATTATTATTATTATTATTATTATTATTATTATTATTATTATTATTATTATTATTATTATTATTATTATTATTATTATTATTATTATTATTATTATTATTATTATTATTATTATTATTATTATTATTATTATTATTATTATTATTATTATTATTATTATTATTATTATTATTATTATTATTATTATTATTATTATTATTATTATTATTATTATTATTATTATTATTATTATTATTATTATTATTATTTTTTTTTTTTTATTGAAAAAGTCTGAGCAGCATGCCCCATTACAATGTAATACTACATGCTTTATATTCCGAGACATCGGTTTCAGAGCGACTTGCGATACATTGGCCAAAGTACATTGTTCTATTTTTTTTTAGCCTGCGACCTTTATAATACTGTTGAACCACTTATTTTAGTGTAATAATATCTTAGTACTGCGCTTCTGAACTGACGTGTCGGTCACAATGATTCATTAATTTAATTTAATTAAGTTAATTTACATAACATATTTTTTAACAATGTCTTGACAAGATGACTTCCTATATATTGACATTTTGCTAGCGTAAAATCACAGTGTGGTCACAATATCTATCACAATTATTATAACTTTTTAAAGTCTATTGCATTTACGAATCTGCTGAACTGTCTTATGAATCTTCTTGTGAGGTCCTTCTTTGCAGTCGGCCATTTCCCGCCCTGGTGAATTATGGCTGCTGCAAGATCCTTCCTTTGTTTGCCGAGGATAGGACAGTGAAACAAGAGATGATCCACAGTCTGTTCTCCTGTATTACATGGACAAATTGATTCGTCCATGATTTTAAATCTGTGCAGGTAGCTTCGTATATTGCCGTGTCCAGATGTTATGCAAGTGAAATTTGGTGTAATTCTTATATTGCTCTTGATACGATCGATGATGCTTGGGAAGAATTCCTTCGTTGTCGCACCTTTGGATGTTTTGTCCCATTCTGTTTGCCACCTCCTGATTCCATCTTCACTCACTCTTGTGATAATTACGTCCTTGGATATTTTCTCGTAGACTGCTTCTCCTTCCTCTGCAGCTGCTTCCTTTGCTAATCGATCGGCTAGTTCATTCCCTTCTATCCCAGCGTGTCCTCGGACCCAGCCAAAGTGGATTATCCAGTTTTGTTCTGTCAATTCAATTATTTTACTTCTGATAGATTCTATTAATCTGGGATGATTCATTTTATTCTTCAATGAATCTAGAGTTATCTGACTGTCAGTGTATATTGCTACTCTTTTCCTGTTTTCTTCAATATCCTGTAGTTCTTGGAGTTTTTCTAAGACTTTCAATACAGCGATTTGCTCTGCCTGGTTGTTTGTGCAATTTTCACCCAATTTAAACTTAAATCTGTGGGTCACTTCTCCATTTGTGTATACGATTGCTGCCGCTCCTACCTTTCCTCCGGTTTTACTGCCGTCTGTATATATTTCAGTCTGGTAGAGAGTGTGTTTTTCGACTTGGTGGATGATTGCTGTTTCCGCGGGGTGCCGCCAATACTTCACTTCTAATGGAGCGTCGTATTCCTGGTTTAGGGATTTCGTTGCTGTATATATTTCAGTTTTTTCTTCTATTGTTATCATTATAGGTTGAACTCCTGCTAACACGCACGAGGCCTCGTATGATACTGTTCGGAACGTTTTGGCTATCTTAATATTCATGAGTCTTTGTACACGCTTGAATTTTGTAATATTTTTCTGCTTCTGCACTGCTTCCTTCCAAACGGGAGCTCCGTAAGTTAAGATTGGTACGAGCGCGCCTTCATAAATTGTCTTGAGCGCTTTATGACCCAAGCCCCATTGAAGTTTCGCTGTTCTTGCCAGCATATTGATTAGTCCCAGAGATTTTTCTACTGTGTGGGCTATATGCGCATTGAAGTTAAATTTGCTATCCAAGTGAATTCCTAGATATTTCATTTCCTCTACTTGTACTAGTACCCTATCATTTAGGAGGATACTGACGTTCTTGTCGCCCCTTCTTTTCCTTGATATTAACATCACTTTTGACTTATTAGTGTTGAATACCATTTTGTTGTTAAGAGCCCATCTCTCTATTTTCTTCACATCCTGGTTTGCGTAATTTTCTGCTTCTGCTTTGAAGTCTCCTTTTGTTAAGATGAGCAAGTCATCCGCGAAGGCTATAACTTTAGTTCTCTTGGAGAATGGTAGATTCAGGAGGGAATTATATAATATGTTCCAGAATCCCGGGCCACAGCATGAGCCTTGTGGACAGCCTTTCTGGATTTCTTTTTCTGCGCTGTAGTTGTTTATTGTTAGAGTTGCTTTTCTTTCACCAAAATAGCTTGCGGCTAAATTGTGCAAGTTTCTTGGACACTTCAGTTCTCTGAGGTTCTTCAAAATGCTGGGCCACCAGGCAGCATCAAATGCACCTTGCACGTCCAGGCTTATTACAATTGTGCACTGTTTCTGCTTCAGACTGTTTTCTACAAATTCCTTTAATTGCATTACAGCGTCAACTGTTCCACGTTGTGGGATGAACCCATATTGGTTGCTGTTGAACAGGTCATTAGAATTTATATGGAATAAAATTCTGTCTATCATAAGTCTTTCAAGCAGTTTTCCCCCGATGTTAAGCAGGCTGATAGGTCTAAATTTGGAGACATCGTTGCAGTTTTCTTTTCCGGGTTTAGTAATTGGAATAATAATGGAGTGTTTCCATTTCTGTGGGAACTTTCCTTTTCTGAGACATATATTGTACAGTGCAGTGAAATACTTTGGGAAGATATTAAATGCTCTGAGAATTATGTCACTAGTTAATCCGTCCATACCTGGGGTTTTCTTTGAGTTAAATTTTTTCAAACTTGAGATTATCTCTTCACTCGTAAATTCTTTGTTGTCATCTGTTGGCATTGGCTTTTATTATTATTATTATTATTATTATTATTATTATTATTATTATTATTATTATTATTATTATTATTATTATTATTATTATTATTATTATTATTATTATTATTATTATTATTATTATTATTATTATTATTATTATTATTATTATTATTATTATTATTATTATTATTATTATTATTATTATTATTATTATTATTATTATTATTATTATTATTATTATTATTATTATTATTATTATTATTATTATTATTATTATTATTATTATTATTATTATTATTATTATTATTATTATTATTATTATTATTATTATTATTATTATTATTATTATTATTATTATTATTATTATTGTTATTGTTATTGTTATTGTTATTGTTATTGTTATTGTTATTGTTATTGTTATTGTTATTGTTATTGTTATTGTTATTGTTATTGTTATTGTTATTGTTATTGTTATTGTTATTGTTATTGTTATTGTTATTGTTATTGTTATTGTTATTGTTATTGTTATTGTTATTGTTATTGTTATTGTTATTGTTATTGTTATTGTTATTGTTATTATTATTGTTATTATTATTATTATTATTATTATTATTATTATTATTATTATTATTATTATTATTATTATTATTATTATTATTATTATTATTATTATTATTATTATTATTATTATTATTATTATTATTATTATTATTATTATTATTATTATTATTATTATTATTATTATTATTATTATTATTATTATTATTATTATTATTATTATTATTATTATTATTATTATTATTATTATTATTATTATTATTATTATTATTATTATTATTATTATTATTATTATTATTATTATTATTATTATTATTATTATTATTATTATTATTATTATTATTATTATTATTATTATTATTATTATTATTATTATTATTATTATTATTATTATTATGATTATTATGATTATTATGATTATTATGATTATTATTATGATTATTATGATTATTATTATGATTATTATGATTATTATGATTATTATTATTATTGTTGTTATTATTGTTATTATTATTGTTATTATTATTGTTATTATTATTGTTATTATTATTGTTATTATTATTGTTATTATTATTGTTATTATTATTGTTGTTATTATTGTTGTTATTATTGTTGTTATTATTGTTGTTATTATTGTTGTTATTATTGTTGTTATTATTGTTGTTATTATTGTTGTTATTATTGTTGTTATTATTGTTGTTATTATTGTTGTTATTATTGTTGTTATTATTGTTGTTATTATTGTTGTTATTATTGTTGTTATTATTGTTGTTATTATTGTTGTTATTATTGTTGTTATTATTGTTGTTATTATTGTTGTTATTATTGTTGTTATTATTGTTGTTATTATTGTTGTTATTATTGTTGTTATTATTGTTGTTATTATTGTTGTTATTATTGTTGTTATTATTGTTGTTATTATTGTTGTTATTATTGTTGTTATTATTGTTGTTATTATTGTTGTTATTATTGTTGTTATTATTGTTGTTATTATTGTTGTTATTATTGTTGTTATTATTGTTGTTATTATTGTTGTTATTATTGTTGTTATTATTGTTGTTATTATTGTTGTTATTATTGTTGTTATTATTGTTGTTATTATTGTTGTTATTATTGTTGTTATTATTGTTGTTATTATTGTTGTTATTATTGTTGTTATTATTGTTGTTATTATTGTTGTTATTATTGTTGTTATTATTGTTGTTATTATTGTTGTTATTATTGTTGTTATTATTGTTGTTATTATTGTTGTTATTATTGTTGTTATTATTGTTGTTATTATTGTTGTTATTATTGTTGTTGTTATTGTTGTTGTTATTGTTGTTGTTATTGTTGTTGTTATTGTTGTTGTTATTGTTGTTGTTATTGTTATTGTTATTGTTATTGTTATTGTTATTATTATTATTATTATTATTATTATTATTATTATTATTATTATTATTATTATTATTATTATTATTATTATTATTATTATTATTATTATTATTATTATTATTATTATTATTATTATTATTATTATTATTATTATTATTATTATTATTATTATTATTATTATTATTATTATTATTATTATTATTATTATTATTATTATTATTATTATTATTATTATTATTATTATTATTATTATTATTATTATTATTATTATTATTATTATTATTATTATTATTATTATTATTATTATTATTATTATTATTATTATTATTATTATTATTATTATTATTATTATTATTATTATTATTATTATTATTATTATTATTATTATTATTATTATTATTATTATTATTATTATTATTATTATTATTATTATTATTATTATTATTATTATTATTATTATTATTATTATTATTATTATTATTATTATTATTATTATTATTATTATTATTATTATTATTATTATTATTATTATTATTATTATTATTATTATTATTATTATTATTATTATTATTATTATTATTATTAAAGTTCAAAACGATTAAAAACATTTCAGGCATGCCCTTTTAGTTCAGAAACTGCACATTGAGTATTTATCTAAATATCTGAAATATTGTGACTTTGTGGGCTTGTGAAATTAAAAGTCCAGGCTACAAACACCAAAAATTGCATTTTATTTCCGTAGAAACACATTTTTATCAACCGTTACAGTCCAGATTTACGTCACATGCACAATACAACTTGCAAGGTCAACGACCACAACACAGCGCACCAGCTGTTCAAAAACGCGAGTTCAATTACCGACTGTCTCACTTTGGTGAAACATTCCTGAATGTTCTCCAACAATCAAGAACAAAGGCGAACTCTCGAGAAAACCATCTCCTTCGCCCCGCCGTTTCGGCGAGCTTTCATTTACACACTGCTCGCCTGTCTCTTTGAACTAGTCGCCCGCGCCACCTCGATCAACAATGGGCTCGCCACAATGTTTATTTTCACAATTTATAATCCCATATGTGAGAAATGACACCTAAAATTATAGATTGCAATATACACTTTAATTCCTATTCTTTCACTTATGCAACTGAGTTTTTTTCTGATTATATGAAAATATTTAATTCGTTCATAAATAGACGTAGTGATTCCCTTTAAAATTTTCTTTCGAATTTCAATTTCTATTTCAACCTATCTCTATAAAGTGCAGAATGTATTGATTCACTGTTACTCTGCTTTTTTCAATGGTTAATGTTTCCATGTTTTCTTTTTCAGTGGCTGTGAAGCTTCACGCTCTACTAATCTCTAACCTTCCGTTGGTGGTGAGTATCTTTTAAATATATAGGACTTTATCCCCAATATTTCCTATTAGGCAACTTTTAATTTGTTGAAATGTCTTAGAAACCAACGTAAGGATTTGACGAATCTTTAAATGTACTATGCAATGTCATAATTTATTTAAAATTAACTAACTAAACTAATTTGACTCGTTTCGAAGCAAACTTAAAGGCCATATTGGATACACATGAACACACATAGTATTGCTGAATGTGCATACCAAAAATTATCCTTTTGCCGGAATGGCAAAAGACACCTTAAAAAGCTTCACGATACATGTTCTTTGGATGCGCAGAAAGATATCACGAGGTTCTGGAGCTGTTTGTTTTTGTTTTCTCCGTGTTAAAGAATCGATGATGTTCCAAGAGCGTTAGGGGCCCGAGAGCAGGTCTAGTTAGGGAAGGTGAATATTTTATAAGTCTTTAACAATGGGTAGCTGCAGAGAGCAAACTGTCGCCCTTTAGATAGCAGCAGTTGGGGCTGGCACTTCCCTTTGAGTCACATTACCCACCTAGTTTTGTTACTGTTTTTATAACGTACTGTACTGCTACGTTTTCATGCAGCAACCAGCTCATATTTATTGTAATAAAGCTATGGTGAAGTGAACATGCGATTGAATGTATAACTTATATGCCGTTAAATGAAATGCAAATCTCGCTGCACTCTAAGCTGCGAATGAAAGTAATTTAAAGACAATCTTTCAGGAAAATTACCACTGTGTAGTATAAACTTATAACACCACATGATTCGCTAATTTAGATATCCTGACGGAAATTAAGATTTGTATCCAAGATTAATATTGCCTAAAAACTAATGTTATTTCAAAATAACGTATAACTGGTTAATTGATGGAAATTAATCATTTCTTCACACTAACCATATATAGGCTAAAGTTTGTATAGATAGAGTCAACATGAAAAATCCAATGCCATGGCTGGGATTTGAACCACGGAACTCCTTGTTTCCGTCCGGTTGATCTAACCCATTGAGGTACCATGGCCAACGTGCCGTCCTGACATTAAATTCTCCAATTGACTCATATATTTTCCCGGGAGACCACTAGGGGCTCTCGCATCCTAGATACACCGTTTGTGGCGACTTACTATGTTGACTCTATCTATACAAACGTTAGCATATATAGGATAGTGTGAAGAAATTATTAATTTCCATCAATTAACCAAAATATTAGGAGTTAAATGATGAAGCCTGGGGCTCAAGTACTTACGATAGTAAGTCGCTACAAACGGTGTATCTCGAATGCGAGAGCCCCTAGTGGTGTACCGGGAAAATGTATGAGTGAATTTGAGAATTTAATGTCAGTACGACACGTTGGCTATGGTACCTCAATGAGTTAGAGCGACTGGATGGAAACTAGAATATCCGTGATTCAAATACCCGCCATGGCATTGAATTTTTCATGTTGACTCTATCTATACAAACGTATAACTGGTTTAAGTTAATAATTGATGGAAACTAAACTTTCCTTCACTCTAGCCGTATACAGGCTAAGGTTTTGGATGGATAGAGTCAAACTGAAAAGTTCAATGCCATGGCCTGGACTTGAGCCACGAATCTCTTGGTTTCCGTCCACTCACTCTTACCCATTGAGCTACCATGGCCAACGTGCTGTCATATGAGTCAATTGGAGCGTTTAATGTTATTATCTGTTTTACAGTCTCGTTCCATTGCACAGTCGTGGTTGGTTAATGTTACACATCATGAACACAACTGATCCTAATTGTGAGGTAGCAGTGAGTACAATCAATTCTAATGAATTTAACAACTCTGTGGTACAGTTGACTACTTCATCCTGGTTTATAATTGTGTCAAACACCCGCAGAAGAAACAAACACTCTAGAACGCAATTCTGACGTACCAACTCAACTATTAGCATTAGCTGCGTCTCAACGCTCATCAGTGCGGTCAGCACGTGACGTAGCTCGTTGCACATTTGACTGACTTCTATGATCTAAGTCAGGTTGTGTTCTCCTTGGCTAGTAAAACAGTTTCCACGAACTTCACAAAATCACAAAGGAATTCAATTAACTTTGTGTCTATTCAATTTACATTCACGAATTCACAAACACAAATTATAAGGAAATTATCCTAAGATTCGCCAATATTTGACAACAATTGTCTGTAGTCAAATAACGTATTTATAGTGTTATAGTGCGTTCATAAATTAATATTTTTGTCTAATCTTCGAAAGTATATTATCGTGCTACATAAAATTTCCAGTCTTGTTAACAAAAGATAAACGTTATTTTATAAAATATGGTAACTGAAACATCTCTTTAGACTTTGCCAAGAAGTGGAATATCTTCTACTTTGTAATGCTTTTGTTCGTCTCAAATAAAAGAAGATGTATGTATTCCGTAAACGTATGCATGTGAACTTTTATATGTAGTTAATAACCCATGCTTGTAGTATTTTTGCTTATGCAGATGATGATTTCCTAAATCAAATGATGCTAAAATCCTTGAAAAAAGAACTAATGAAGCACTTAAAATAATGCACTCATAGGGAACTAAAATAAACTTATGTTTAATCCCTACAAAACCTTGGCGATGATTGTCACCAGAAGAAGAAAAATGGAGCCCATTACTCTTACCATGAATAACGTCGACTTGAAGGTGGTAACTACGGTAAAATACCTTGGCGTTATACTGGATTGTAAATTAACATTCCGATCACACTTTGATTATATTGCTGAAAGAGCCAGCAAGCCTCTTGTTGCCCTCGCAACAGCAACAAGACCCACCTGTGGTCCGAATTCTAGTATTCTTAAAATTATATAACAAGGTGCTGTAGTGCTCCTAATTTTGTATGGTGTACCTGCATTCCAGGATGTTCTTAATAAAAAAATGAGCAGTTAAAAAACCTGCACAAATTCAAAGGAGATTCCTCCTTCGCATAATTCCACTGATGCAGCTCAGATTATAGCTAACATTGAACCTTTGGCTCCCACTGGTTTATCAACAGAAACTATTACCAATTTAAGACATGAACGTGAATGTGCGTCTTATCTGTCCCGGAGCATCCTACCACAGCAGGACACCCATCAAGTTTTGTAACCTGTTTAAAGAAAATATGTAATTTTTATGATTATTACACATATTCAGACGGTTCGCGTTACCAATTTGAAGATAATACATGTGCAGTAGGATGTGCTTTTGTGTTTACAAAAACCAAACGGAACTAACTCCATGTTTAAATTGTCCCCTGAATATTTTGTATTCCAGTCGGAGCTCTCAGCAATTAAAGAAGCTATAAAATGGTGTACTGTTAATGGGAGCAGTGCCCGTATTCTTAGTGATTCACAATCAGCTCTACTCGCTATTAATGATCAATACAATTTAAATTCATCAGCACATGAAATCAAAACCTTGCTTCAAAGCCATCCAGGACATATTTTCATGGGATGGCTTAAAGGACACAGTGGAATTTTAGGTAACGAGAGAGCTGATTGCTTGGCTAAGAAGGCTGCAGAATCCAATCTTCCTGTGACATACTCTTTATGTCCTATTTCTAATGTAAGGAGAATAATACATCAACATATTCTTGAAGAATAGAACCAACAATGTCTAACAACTCCAAATGGAAGTTTAACAAAAACATTATTTTTCCCTAGTGTATATGACAGAGGAAAATGTGAAACTCTTGTACCAAATTTTGTTTTGATTCAATTTTTAAGTGGACATACTTAAAGTTGGTGAATACTTCTCACGTTTTCACTTAACATCCAACCCCGAGTGCATGTGTGGTGAAGAGTTTCAAACTGTGGTTCATCTCCTTTTCTGTTGTCCCATTTTTGGAGAGAAAGACAAGAATTAATATTCAAACTAGACTCTCTAGGAACTGAATTTTCTGCTCCACTCACATCTTTGCTAATGAAGCCACAACAGTATAAGTACTTCATGATGTTTATAAACTCAGTGTTTAAACGTCTGAAATAGTTTAAATTAATATGAATCAGATTAAAACATCATTTCTTCCTTCTAGTATTTAAAATATTTTTGTTAAAATTGTATATTTTTATGTATCAACTCTAACGCTAATATACCACTGAGTAAAATAGGGTTCAATAAATCTGAATAAAAAATAATAACCCATGCTCTCGTAAACCTTCCTTGGACATATACAAAATTTTATTAGGCAAATCGGTTCAGCCGTTCTTAAGTTTTTGTAAGAATAACAAACGTCAATTCATTTTTATATATAAAGATAAAATTTCATAAATATTTACAAATATGGAAAAATCAGTGGACGCCATATATATGTACAAAGTAATTGTTTTAACCCTCATGTATATAAGTTTTGTTAAATATTTGATACTTCGTTAAAAATGCTAACCAAATGTATAAAAAATGAAAGAATGATATAATTAAATATAGGGATTTTAATTATTTTTGGTGCGTATTAATTAAAAATAAGATATCATCAGAATTAACAGAATCATCGTCAACAATGTGTCACCCCCTACTTAACCATTACAGTTTAATACCCAGTAGGATTGCTCTCTTGTTGCATTTAGCTATTAATTGCATTCGGGATACAGGCATGATGTTTAGAGGATTTCACTAACTGCTAAACTCTGAATTTGCATTAGCTGATTAACGTCACGGGTTAGATTTCCAGCTCAAAGTCTTCTCTGCGTGGCTGATCTTGCTAAGCGGATAATCTCGTAGTCTAATGTTTCTCTGTCCTTTCGACAATGGCATGAAATGCGCGCTACTCGCACTTCCATTCAATGCCAGCAAATACAAAGAGTGAAATGATTTCTAGTTTCTGTTCAGAGATTAGAGAGTTGGCAACGAGAGAGACAAAGAGGCCTGTCTGCGTAGCCAAGAGTTGACTTCTCACCCAGCGGTCTCGGGTTCGTTTCCAGTTATCCTTTTCAATTACATCTTGTTCAGTACTTCCTATTTTATCTATCCTAATGTAGGAATTAGGTCTGAGTATCCCCCTTTTACAGGTAACCTTCGCCTACGTGGGATAATATAAGCTACTTTTTTCATTCGTTCGTTCATTCATTCATTCATTCATTCATGAATTTTCAGGTATAGCCTACGAAGTTCTCTTCATTCGGAAGGAATTTTTTATAAATTTGTGTACCTCGTAAACCATAAAAGAACAAAAGACACACCACCGAAGAAAGAGTATTTATTTTTAAAACGTATAAGTTATTTAAAATGACCCCTTTGTGGCATTACTTATTTAGGAGGTATAGGTGTGTGCAAATTATTAGACTCAATGGTGACATTTTTAACATATACCGTTTATTTCCTATTATTTAACAGAAATAATATTGCGAAATATTTGTTCAACTCTTAGTATTTTGTATGCATTCCTTTAGCCTTTATTATCGTTTTGATGCGTCTAGGCATGCTCTCTACAAGGGTGGAGCACCTTTCCTTTATTTCTTCATCTCTGTGCCAAATGCCTATCACGCCCTCAATAAGCTGAACTTTTGTTGTTATTTTCAATTTTTTCAGTCTCTGTTTAACAATACACCACAGCTTCTCCTTTGGATTTAAATAATGGCTATTCCCCGGCCATGGTAGTACTTTGACATTGTTTTCTTTGAGGAACTGGGTTACAGATTTTGCTCTATGGCAGGGAGCACTGTCATACATGAACACAAAATCACCATTTGGAAACCATTCTTTACTTTGCGGAAATAGTCTTGTTTCTAATACACTTTTATACTGTTTCTGCTCCATAGATCCCAAAACTATGTATAATCTTCCAGGTCCATGGACAGACATACAGCTCCAGACCATTTTTGATGTTGGGTGCTTTACTCTTTGATCGACACACGGAGGAGAAAATGCTTCCTTATCTGTCCTTCTCACATATTGGCTGCTCTCTTCACATACTTCAAACATGGATTCATCTGAGAAAATGAACTGAAACAATGAAAACCTCTATTAATATTACACAGTTTTAAAATTGCTGAAAGATAGTATAACAAAACCAGCAATGAGAGGAACAAAGTTTAGGCTGTTTATTTCATTTCCATAAACTTTATATGCACATATTTTAATTTTATGCTACATACAATTTTCATACTATTTACCTTTCTCCAAAATTCCACTGGATGTTTCTGGATCTCTTTGGCCCATTATAAACGCTTTTTGCCACTGCAGGTGTCAGTTTAGCCTTTTTACGAGGCCTGCGTGCTGGTAAACCTGCTTCACATAATCTTTTGCGGACTACTGAGGCTGATATTTCTGTACCGGTTTGCTTTAGTTGATTACTGAGGTCAATGCTGGTTGCTCTTTTATTTTGTTTTGCCACCTGCACAAGTTTTCTTTGCATCCTTGGTGATCGCTTTCTTTTCCTGCCGCATTTTCCATCCCTTTGTGAGGTCAACGTCTCACCGAATGTTAAAGCTTGATTAATGCGACTAACAGATTGTTGTGAAATAAACAATTTCTTAGCTATTTCACGTTGTGAATAAGGAGTTTCATTCAAAAAACTCTCAGTTACAGCTACTTTCCTTTGGGATAAGTCAGCAGTTCTACCCATAACCTCACTTTTGAATCAATGTGAATGCTAACGATGAGATACACGATGTTACCAGGCTTGAGATTAATGAATAATAAATACTGAGGATATATTAGCCATAAAACACAATAAAGGCAAATATTAACAATCTTCAGTTACTACATTCACCAAATGAAAGTAATATCACCAAACAGTTGGATAAACAGACATGAAGAAAATGGCTGCTCTTAATTCAGAGCTACCACCATATTACTATAAGCAAAAAAAAAAAAAAAAAAAAAAAAAAAAAAAAAAAAAAAAAAAAAAAAAAATTCCCCAGTTATTATTAAGAGAGAAATGTCATTGAATATGCTTCATACTATAGCAAGGAAGGAAAACAATTACGACAAATTGAAATAGGTTACGGCGGTAAATAACTATTATTTTGTATGTTAAACTGAAGCAAAGTAAAAAAAAAAAAAAAAAAAAAAAAAAAAACTGAATAAGTCTAATAATTTGCACACGTGTGTATATTGTAAGGGGTTTAAAAATTTCCAATACTTTGTTTTAAGTTCTTTCAAAATTTAGATGTTTATCCCAGTGTTATGCCCGCCTCGGTAGCGTGGTGGTAGAGTGTCTGCCTCACGTTCAAGAGGTCCCGAGTTCGAATCTCAGTCAGGGTGAATTACCCGGATAAGGTTTTTTCCGGGGTTTTCCCTTATCCTGAAAGACGAATGTTGGGTAGCTCTAAGCTCTATGGATCCTGGGCTCATTAGAACATCATTTCTCTCATTCCATTCATCGTCCGATATAACTTAACGTTGGTGGACGTAAATTAAAAACACGTCCCGGCGTTACGAAGATAGTGTGAAAATTTGAGACCACTTAGTCAAAATATCTATCAATTCCGTTTCCTTTATTCACCATCTACGAAATGTGCAATGACCCTGTAACTGCAGAAGTTTATATTGATTTAAATGAAGCATTCAGATAAAAGGGCTTTACAAAGAATAATTTTGTAGAAACTTATACAAATAATGGCAGAGAAACTTATCCAAATGTAAAAAATCAGTTTTACACTCACCACTACACCAGGTATTGCAAGCAGGGAAAGTGTTGTATTGAATCTGATATTGAGATTTCTCTGGAAATACATATTTTTGGATTCAAACCTATAAAAAGCAATTTTAGAGTAAGTTTCCTTAAAAATAGGAAACTTAAAACGAGAAATTGAGTGTAGTACATAAAAAGGGCAAGACGAAGATTAGAAGATATAACATACAATAAAAACTTTTAGAAAAACGTTTATCGATTGACATTAAGTAGATAGAGGAGTAAGGTTTGGTGGAGTAGTTACAGGTTTGCATAGAAAGAATCATCATAATAGTTTTGTTTATGAATATATAAGATTGTATGGACTTAAGTATAAAAACTTTCATCTTTTTCTGCAGAATTATACTCTCTATATTATTCCAGTATTTCTATCTAAGATTTGAAAATTGTAACTATCGATTAAGATTTCCTCTCTCCTAGTCGATGCGTTAGTGATGCACATTAGCAGTTATGTCTAATCGTTTCGGAGATGAATATGCTAAAGCAAAATTTTGCATATTTCCTCAATTTAATATTTGCATATGCCGGAGTAGCATGTGGTCAGTTCTACGCCATCGTCCCTGCACAACTTCCTCATTATGTAATTCAGTGTCTCCTTGGCAACATTTCAGTCAGTCTGCACCTCACTGACAGTATATTATACATACATAATTTGCAGAATGTGGTTATACTACTGTGTAAGTTGTCTTTAAGCAAGTGCGTACAGAATCATATGCGCGACAACTTCATTTGGTTGATTGCATTATCTGGGAGTGCGTCTCCAGCTATACAAACGTGTAATACGGTTCATAATTTAATCTTTTGGTTGATTCATTTTGAGAAATCAGTTTACTCTTTATAGATAGGTTTCTAAGCTTTTGAGTTCATATACATATCGTAATGTCCCTCCTAAGTGATTCAAAATATATTTGTTTATCTACCACAAGGAAAGTCGTTCTCCACCATTATTTGGCTTTTATGTTCCAATGGCTTTCATTTATATAGGTTATTAATTAACAATAATTATTCATAATTAAGAGCAAAGCAGGTCAGAAAAATAGTTTCGTTTATGGAAATGGAAAATACGATTTCATATCAATCTTAACTCATTTAAAATACTGTGACTTTGTGGGTTCGTAGAATTAAAATGCCGAGTTGTAGAAATTAAAAATCTCCTTTATTTCCGTAGAGATACACTGTTCAATTCTCACGTAACAACATTACATCACATAATAACACAATCTTCCAAGGTCGATGACAATAACAAACCGTGACAGCCGATTACATTAGCTCTCGTTACAACACTCTTGTTACAAAACTTCAAAGCTGACTCTCGTTTTACACACAACTGACTCATCACTAGCCATGGCTTCTTTTTATACACCCATTCATGGGTGATTCTGCCAATCACTAGATGTTTCTGGAAAACAAAGCATCTAATGACGTAATCCGAATATTCTATCACATTCTAGAAGCGTAACTTAATCTATGCCGGCAAGCCCTTTACCTTAGTTATCTCTGCTTGCCGGCGCTTGTTTACAATAGCCGCGCTATCATTAACTGCTTAGCAAGGCTCATTATTACCATGAAACTTTATCCGCCGACTGTTTTCTTATTTGTGCCGAAACTTTTGTACCTGTTGCCGTGACAATACTGATGGTGGTGTTGGAGAAGCAGTAAACAATCGAAACGGAGTTGGAGTACTTTTTGTTATTTAATGTTCAATGTGGAAGGTGAGGTTTTGCTATTATTTTTATATCTTTACTATGTATATAGTAGGCAGAGAAGGTATCGTATTCCATTCAAAAGTTCAATACCGAAACGTCGCTGGAAATACTCATTTTGAGGTCTCCCGAATAAAAAAGAAAAACATTTTTCGAAACTGGACTTTGTTTTGTGTATGAGTGCATGCGTGGTGCATGTATGTCTGTGGTATTGAACAGCATAAATCAAAACGAAAATTCAATTTAGTACCAAATGTGGTATTTGGAATAGAAAGTTTTCCAATTGATACGAAGATTTTCAAGAGAACCCTATCAACCCAAGCTGCCATTTAGTGAAAAAAACATCGAAACATTTTAATTTACCTAAAACAGTATAAATATTTTGATTAAAATACCATATTTAGGACATATTTTTATTAAAAACGAAATGTATGTTCTTAATTATCTGGGAATAGCCTCTGACGACTCCTTTATTCTGGCTGGCTTTTCAATAAGTGGTAAACCATAAGAGGGTGGCCAAATTTTACTATACAGAAACGTATACCTTATTGAACTACAAATTTTTATCAAATAATTTGGTTTGAAATACGAGATATTCCTTGTTATTGGTTGGAATTTTCAAATACTTTTGTCAAATGGTGCTGTTATTGATAATCTTTCAGATCCTGGCCATCAAAGAGATTGGAATTTCAAAGCTACCATAAGACAAGCTCCTAAGAGACCTGACTATTGCTTAACGCATTGAGCTCCTCAATTCCCATTATACCTACAAATAAATATGCAGTAACGAAATTTATGAAAATGTTTACCTCAATTAACATGACGTAAATAGACGAATAGTTCATACAAGAGCAGAGTAATCAGGTGTTGAAACACATCGATTTTTTAAGTACGTGTTCTACAATGCTATTTACATGTTGTAATTCATATTAACTAATTTATTCCACATAGCTTAAATTAGTTCAACGAATTTACAATTTAATTAAACAATTTTATAAGTAATTGCAAATAAGTACGAGGGTGAACCAATAAATGGTCGCAAATGTCTGTTTCTCTTATAAAATTTGTAAATTACGAGCGCAATTTTGCAGCAGCTAGAAGCATACCTGTTTGTCAAAGAGGTTGGGTCATGTCTCTGCGGCATGAGGCCAGTCAGTAGGAGCCTGTGCAAGATGGCGAGTGTGTTGCATGATTACACCCGAGCAGAATAGCGTGTGGTTGTGAGGTTTTAATGGGCCAAAGGACAGTTCACAGAAGAAGTGCATCGCGAAGTTCGTCCCTTATATGATGACCGGAGTTTTTCCCGGAAAGCTGTATTAATTGGTTCCAGCAGTTTAACAGGGGAAGGAAAAGCATCTCGAGATCGGGATTATTAGAGTCCCCCACTTTCAACTAGAACAAAAAGGATCTTCCATAGAATGAAAACATGCCATCTCACCGAAAACAAAAAAAGTTCAAGTTTGTTTCATCAGCCCGCAAGATTATGGGCACCGTATTCTGCGATATGCAAGGCACCATACTGCAGAAATTTCAGTCTCACCATGAGACTGTGAATGCTACGATATAGTGCACCACTCTGCGGGAAATTAGACAAGCTATTCGTCTCAAGCGACGTGGACTGCTGACAGAAGGAGTGGTTCTCCTGAACGACAATGTCCGCCCACATTCAGCAAGATTAACGCAGGAGCTGTTGCAAACATTTCGTTGGGAACGGTTGGAACATTCACCTTAGCCGATAGTGACCTCCACCTGTGACCCTAAAAGGTCCTTTGGATGATCGACACTTCGACACTGATTATGCCGTTATCCAAGATGATAGCTGTTGGCTGCCATCAACCGTTGCCACCGAAGTTCAAGGAGTTGCAAAGAGATGTGATAAGTGTCTCAGTGTACATGTTGATTATATCGAGAAGTAAAAGAAGTTTCTGGTAGTTTGTCTCTGTTCAGTTTTGCGACTTATTTATTACCTCACCCTCGAAATATTAAATCACAATTGGTGGTAATTGTTTTTTAATTTACGTCCCCCAACGTTAAGTCATATCGGACGAAGACCCCGGTAAAAACCTTACCCAGGTAACTCGCCCTTGCCGAGATTCGAACTCGGGACCTCTTGAACGTGAGGCACACATGCTACCACCACGCTACCGAGGCGGGCAAATTAGTGGTAAGATACATAGAAGTTATCCGTGGTCGTGGCGGGGTGCAAGGTGCGACTTTACCAATTTATACCTAAGCAGAAAATAGATAAGAATTTCGCTGTGGCAGTGACGGTAGTGCTGAGCAATGTTAATAGGTGGAGGAAGTCATGTTGGAAGGATAACATGGTTACCACCCTACTCCATATTTTGTACAGGTGGTTAGTGTACAGGGGCTCCACTTCAGCTTCGTTCTGTAGCAGTTGAGATAATGTATTAATGCCCTATATTACTAAAGACAATTTAATTGGCATCACTCACTGTGATCAATATATAACTGTGCTCTAAAAGGTTTTTCGTATTGAAATATATTGGAATTCAAGGAACTTCTCATTTGTTACTATGACAATGTAGCCTAGTTGGAGAGACAGTAATTAATCAGGTATTAATTTTAAGCTCATTCAAATTTTTATCGACCTCTTTTGGAATCGAACATTCAACTGATTCACCGAGGTCGACTGATATTGATACAAAATTGTATAGAATTATATTACCCTACTTGCTACATTGATTAGTGAGCAATAATTTGTCACAGCCAAACAATATAAAAACAATCCGCCTATCCAAACTGTTGAATATAAAAGTAAATTCCTATTCTTTACAGAAAAAAACATGATTTCTTATGTTACACCATATCTTTAGATCTAACATCGCACACATCACTGGTTGCTTCCACGTCTCTCCTGTTGTGTAACACGAAAGTAAACGAATTTGAGTAAGCCAGGGTACTAGAAGCGGTAATCAAGAGAAAATTTGATGCCCTCAATGAGTGCCAGTTCCCGAACCATGGTTTGGTGACCTGTGAAGTTTCCGTTTTAAAGGAATCATAATTCTCGTTATATCTTTTATATATTCAACTTGTTTCTTTTTTATTACTATATCCCTAATTTTTTTTGAAATATGTCAATAAATATAACATGTATATTATTAGTAAACTAGAAACTAATAGAATGGGTCGAACAACTTTCAGTTGGCATATCCAAGTTATGTATCTCTGTTTTATTTTTAAAGAAGAAAGATAGTTGATATCCCTTATAAGATTACTTACTTTATATTTTATAAGTTACTCATCTATAATAAGCAAGGAGCTATCGTGTTTCACCTAAAATTAGATTCAAATTTTGCCGAAAACGCTTGTCTTAAAGCTGAAAAAATCAGTTTTAGACACTGATATCTGAGAAGAGTGGGAGAGAGAGACAGAGAGAAAACGAGAGAGAAATGATTATACATATGAGTGCCTGAGCCTCAAAGCATATTAATATTAATATATTTGTTCTAATTTTGACTGTATTAGAACATATATAAAATATTTACATTACTAATAAAATGAGTATCGTAAGAGCCCTAAGTTTAGAGTACTCCTCAGAAATCTTAAATGCTATAATTTAGTGGTTTTTGCCTTAAAAGGTAGACAGACAGTAGTATCTAGGTTATCCGACCTTCTGTAATCCGACATTCCACATTATCCGACACATATTAATAAAAAGCATATTTCTGAAATGACAATCACTTAGTAAAATATTTATTTTGTCGGTGACAGTCTGCGCGTAGTGTACTGCACCAAATCGAAACAACGACATTAGCAAAGTCTTGGAACATACTCTTAGATAATGATGCAAATAAAGAAGCGATAGTACAAGAAGACAAGGGTGACATTGTTCCCTTACTAACCGCATTCCCACGACTCTACGACGCTACCATTCAAGATGTGAGTAGCTGGTGTGCAGAAGATCAACAGTTTGAACGCACAGACTCTGATATTGTTGATTTCGTAAATAGTAATTATAATGAGGATGAAGTAGAATGAGAAATTGAAGAACAAAACGAGAAGAAGAGTCACGCTGAAGGTTTAAGTGCTTTAAGTTACGTGGAGCAGCGGAGGCAAGTGCAACTAACGTATTCATGTTTCGTCGATGGCAAAATCTCGCAGCAAGGAAGCGTCATTCAGGGGCAAGACGACTTCATTAAACGTTTCTTTTATTAAGAGATTTGCAGTTTCTTTTTGTTCAATATTGCATTTATAATTGGTTTGTTTATTTAGTAAATACAGCAAAACCAATAATTGTTTTAATCATGCAGTATACCCCATGTTTTACTCCATTTTCCAACTTCTTTTGTACTATCCGACATTTTAGGTTATCCAGGGCCAGTTCAGATCGGACAATCGAGGCTCTATTCTATTTTGAAAACAATGAATTCTGAAGTAAATTTTTATAACCACAATTATGCTTTGCACAAAGCAAACACTATTCCACCACTTTCTGATTATAACCTTCTTCCCTAATGTAAAATATTCCCTTCAAGCCTATAAGAAATAAAAGCTCCAAAATTTCTGGTTGAAGTGATTCTCAAAGGTTTTAAGAATAACTAAACACTGTAGTAGCACAACTTCAGTATTTGCTTATCTTATTCCCATTCCTTTGAATACCAAAGGATTGTGAATAAGATAAATAAATAGTGAGATTGTGTTACTATAGTGTTTAGTTATTCGTAATACTTAGTTTACTTTACTGTCAGCAGTTTCAGCTTTTACATCACAAAGGTTTGTTTAACTTGGCCACTGGAATTGCTAATAATTTTCAGCACACTGTAATTAACAACTGCGTGTTTTGGTTGGTCCATGTATTGTTCTTCTCGTGGACAGTAATTCTGGCATGAACAACAAAAGTTTCTATTAGTGCTACAACATACAGGATATGCCATATCCTCTTGGCAGAAGTCCAAGGTTCTAGCTCATTCGTGAGGAAAGCAATATTACTCTTGACAATTGCCCATTTTTTTCCTCTACATAGGAAGAGGCCTGGCAGAAATGAGCATAGCTTGTCGAAAAATTACTACTTCACTGAATTAGTTGGTGTGTGTATGTGTATGTGTATGTGAGGGGGAGAGAGAAAAAGAGAGAGAATAGAAAAGGGAGAAAAAGCCATTCTTGTGGAAGTGGTTGCCTTTCGCGTCTCGAAAAGAATATCCTGAAAGTGTTTTAACTCCCACGTTCCTTCTTAATGTCATTACACACTTCCTTTAGGAGAGACTATAAATACCGTGACTTCACCAATGGGTCTAGAAATAAAGAGTTGCACCGAAAGAAATACATGGACTTAGAGCGAAGCTAACACGTTTACTTACGTTAAAATAACTAGTGTAAGAAAATATTGAGACTTCTCTTCGGTGCACCTGTATTACACGAATTAAAGTTTCATATCTTCCAGGTATCTAGGCTTAACAAAAATATGAACCTTTATTTTTCCAGTTCTCTTTAACTACATGAAGTTACAATCATTTCTACACCATACTTCACCCCTTCAGCTGCCGTGGTGTGGGCGCTGTGGACCCTCAACAATCGTGGTACCTCTGACGTTACTAGAGGAATCTCCGGCCGAAATGCCGAGCCCCTCCCGTCGGGGAGTTGTTCGGATTGGGTTGGACTCGAGGGGCCAGTGTGTTCCCGACACCCACGGGGAATTGGGTACCTCCGGCCAGGTTACGGCCGCCCGGAGGGGGTAGAGGGTTGCCTAAAAGGTGCCGGGTACTAGCCTGCAGAGCTAGTAGAAAGTGTGCTAGATCACCAGGCGGCGCCACCGAGGTCTTCGGTAGTCTTCCCTGCGGGGTTGACGCGCGTAAGTGGCGTATCCACTTCTATCCCGTCTTGACGTTGTGCTCAGCGGGGGGGGGGGAGGCTTTCTAAGAAATCAGGTATTGCCCTATGGAAAGAGCCCAGGAGTATCCATCGCTCCCGGATACAAGGTGGCCCGGGTCCTTGCTCCTACGGGTCCGGGACTAATGGGAGCAGAACCTCTGCACTTAGCTAAAACACCATACTTCAATATTCATTTGTAATAGACCAGAAGAATATGATGCCTTACCAAAACTGTTGAGATCTCATCGGAAATATATTTGGAAGTACTTATATCTAATATGAATAAAAATATTTTGGGGAAAGACCATATAAGTGTGTATAATAAAATAGTTCAAAAATTAAAAGTGTTTGGTATTTAAATTTAACACCGCTGAAGGACGGGCCCTTAAATTCCACTCACTCGCTCACTCGCTCATTCGCTCACTCAGTCACTCAGTCACTCACTCACTCACTCACTCACTCACTCACTCACTCACTCACTCACTCACTCACTCACTCACTCACTCACTCACTCACTCACTCACTCACTCACTCACTCACTCACTCACTCACGCACGCACGCACGCACGCACTCACTCACTCACTCACTCACTCACTCACTCACTCACTCACTCACTCACTCACTCACTCACTCACTCACTCACTCACTCACTCACTCACTCACTCACTCACTCACTCACTCACTCACTCACTCACTCACTCACTCACTCACTCACTCACTCACTCACTCACTCACTCACTCACTCACTCACTCACTCACGCACGCACGCACGCACGCACTCACTCACTCACTCACTCACTCACTCACTCACTCACTCACTAACTCAAGGATGCAATATAAACATTTTGATTTCCAAATTATCCGTTACAAGCAAATTTATTTCTTAGTTATAGTTTTCAAAGATGGCGCTAAGTACAAGATAATTACATGAAAAATAAAACGCGTGCCTTGATATATCTACAAACAGCTTTTGACTTTTGCATAACAGATGAAACGTAAACTCTACACTTCGTTAAAGCATACATTTTACATCAAATCGTTTTCTTTGCAGCATGAATCATTTACATGTCTTTTATTTGCACTTTCTAATATTCATATGTAGTATTTTTTCAAGCTGTAAATTGTCATCGTTTTCTTAATCGCGGTCCAAAAGAAAGTTGGATATTTCAAAACTGTCACATCTGCTATCGATTAACCTGTTCCATCGTTCTATACCTGTAAAATGTGTAAGTGCAATGAACACTTATTTGCATTAAGAGAAAGTGTGCAGAAGAATAACTTTTAGTACGAATAGTCTTTGAATAGCGAAAAGCATGTTAAGAGTTATTGAATATCCAAGTTATTAAATATCTGAAACAAATATAATATACATGAATCAGAATTTATACGTTCTAATACAAAATGGCGGTTTTATTTATTAACTCTAAAGTTATCTAGTTTGTCTAAAATTGTGCTCTTCAAAATATTTTCATATGAAGAAGCAAAGATATAACAACTATAGCATTTTAATGCGAATGAATCTAGCAAAGAAGAAAGCTGTAAGTTTTTTTTTAAGAAGACATTGTCAAGTTGTTAAAAGTGAGATATCTTTTATATAGAAAATGAGTAGTTGTCAAGCAGTTTTTGAGTATCTGAGTGAGTAATCTCAAAAACTGCTTGACAACTACTCATTTTCTATATAAGCTGTAAGTTATTTAAATAGGTTAGCAATAAAATGTAATGCAATTAGCAAAACTGGTGTTTCAGCGTTATAGGATTCAAACAACTTATAAGATAGATGGGATAAATTAGGTAACAGAGTATACATTTAGTACCTCATCTCATGAGGGATCTTTTAGGCATCATCCTCCGGAGGAATAGATGAGATGGAGACCTGCGAGCTGCAGGACCGGCCAATAGAGACGACAGAGACGTACAGCGTTCCCTAAGAGTTAATAGGATTTAGGGCGCTCGGCAGCGACACTCTCATAGGCACCCTCCAGGAGGAACAGGGGAGATCTGGACCTACAGGTGAAGGCTCTCACGCCATTCTCTGACAGAGGCGAGAAGTTATAAATCGCAAGCCTTTGCGGCATTTGTCCGTCATCGACCGTTAAATGCTTCGGAGTCAATTTGAAACGTGAAAGAGGAAGACGAAATGGCAAAGAGGAGAGCAGTGGTAGAAGTTACCACTCCAGCATTCCCCTTGCCGATCAGGGAAAGCCATAGAAAAAACCCATAGTTACCTTGAACAGGGGCCACCATAAATCGAATCCGGAACATCCCAGATGCGAGCCTCAAACACAAAGCCATCTCGCACGGTGACCAAAATATAATTTTAAGATTACTAAGACTAGAAATAAAAAGCATTGAAGAGTTTACCCATGACCATCTTAACTACCGTTTTGCCATTTGAAAACCCTGCTAATACGATCGTTTTGATGGCGATGGTTTACTTTATATACAGATAATAAAATAAACTAGGTTTTCTGTTTGCCTCTATTGGTGGCTTAATTTGTGGATGAAAACGTATGCATATATAAACAGAAGATGTATGTAACAAAGCAATAGCTCTAAAATAAGTTAGCCGAATATATATTCAAATGAACAGTTATTATGAAAAAGTTAGAAAACTGATAATTTTTAGCTTTACCACCTGGGGCGGTTCTGTTCGGGTTTGTATGCTGTTATCATGACATTTATGAGACAAAGGCATAATGTCATTTCTGCTGCAGAACAGATATATATATATATATATATTTAATTTGATTTCTTGTACGGTACAGTAAAAACCTATTATTTAAATGTGTTACACACTTGCTCTAAAGCGTCGTTGTCAGGTAACCTGAAAATAGTTTGGTCTACTCTGCGGAGGAAAAGCGAGTGATGAGATTCTAAAAAACAAAGGCCGGATGCGTGTGCATTTTTCCATATGTTTACTGAACATGGACTGTATCGTGTAAACAAACAACTGCAGGTAGGTACAGCCTTATCATGACAACCGCCACACAGCCTGAGGAAACAAAACAATCGCGTTATACTACACCTTCACCTTGCGTCTGTGTACACTTGAAAGGCAAACGGTTACCATGGATTTATCTTTGGTAATAGATACCTCTCAGATAACGCACTGATTACTCCACGTGGAGTAAATATCCATCTGTCATTTGTGATTCCTGCGAATCCCATTGGCTAAGTGATGCGTTCATTGATGCTTAGCACACGAACGAGGGGCGCGTCAGTGCGTTATATGAGAGGTTTTTGTTAACAAGGATAAATGCATGGCATCCGTTCCAGTATCGCAACTATACTAGTAGGAAGATTACTACGTTACATTGTTTTCAAAGTTTGCATATTTGATGCCTGTGCTGTAGATCTGACGTCATTTAAACTCTGTGTCCAGTTAACTTGTATCACATGCGAACGCATATCTCTCCGGCCTTTACTAAAAAAAAAAAAACATTTCACTTGCAGGTCTGCCGATTCAAGAAGTGCATTTTATCAACAACGACATGTTTAAAATATGGACTTCATTTTGTTCCGTTTCTTCCAACCCTCCGCTTTTCAGACTCGTGGATCGGCTCCAGTATCCGTAGATAATAAGTTTATTGTTTCCTCGCAGCCGGAGCTATCGATCCGTTTACGAGATACATTCGAAACTCCATCGGATAGAGAGAAGCCAGCGCTTTAAAATCATAATACAACAGGATTTGTATGGTTAAATAGAACTACTAAATATTTACTATTTACTTTTCTATTCTCTGTTTCCAAATTCTTTTATTATTATTATTATTATTATTATTATTATTATTATTATTATTATTATTATTATTATTATTATTATTATTATTATTATTATTATTATTATTATTATTATTATTATTATTATTATTATTATTATTATTATTATTATTATTATTATTATTATTATTATTATTATTATTATTATTATTATTATTATTATTATTATTATTATTATTATTATTATTATTATTATTATTATTATTATTATTATTATTATTATTATTATTATTATTATTATTATTATTATTATTATTATTATTATTATTATTAT